>JAEVFF010000480.1:208272-243497 GCA_018901945.1 Pugionium dolabratum
AAGTGTGCCGGAAGCTTGGGCCTCTCCGCCGGCAATGCTGGTTGCTCGGGTCCTTGTGGTCGAGGGTCCGGCGGTACTGCTTGGGCCGGCAGGCGTGCCAGATGGTCCGGCTGTCTCGGGCAAGCTTCCTGGTCGGCCAGTCTGGTCTCCTTGCTGGATGTACGACTTGATGTCCTCATCAGAATCTAACGCCCAAGTTGTAAGAATATTAAGATTAGAGAGGAGAAATGTGAAGAATTGAATCTGGAAACTCAAAGAGAAGCATGAGAAAATGAGAAATGTCTAAGACTTCTGGAGAAGAAGAGTTAAATCATACATTGAGTCTCTACAGCCCTTTTATAGAGTATTTACAATGTGAACACAAAAGAAAACGAATTCAAACTTGTGGATGAGCTTGAATAGAGGAGGAGCTTGTCAACAACCAATGAGAAGAGAGGGGAAGAGTTGCAGGCTGTCTCATGAACGTTTGGTGTGGTTACCAAGGCTGTGTACCGCAGGCATGACTGTTTGGTATGATTACCAAGACTGTGTGTAGCATGGACATGTCTTTTTCACCTTGATTCTTCTCCCAAGGCAGCTATTTAACTATTTTAACCATGTGGTTAATAATAACTCCCTCCTTTTTCTTTTCCCTTGTTATTCAAACTGAATTTTCGTGCTCACACTTGCCTTGTAGGCCAAGATAGGTCTTATTTGATTTTCCTATGTCAATATGCCCCCTCAAGCTAAAGACTTTGGAATCACTCTAAAGTCTAAAACTTGGGAACCCAAGGCAACACCTCATTAAAAACCTTATTAAGGAAAACCACTTGGGACAAAACCTTAATAAGGGAAAAAGAGTGTGTTGCTCTTGAATTAGGGGATCTTTGATCATGGATGTGATAAATCAACAAGCCCAAGTTTGCTAAAGATGTTCTTGCAAACTTTGAGACTTGCTACCTTTGTGAAGATGTCAGCTAGTTGGTCTTCACTCCTTGTATAACATGGCAAAATGGTTCCATCTTGAACTTTCTCCCTAACCTAATGGCAATCGATCTCTATGTTCTTGGTCCTCTCGTGAAACACTTAGTTTGAAGCTATGTGAATGGCTGTCTGATGGGGACATCAGGTCGTATGACCGGCCAGGATACCAGACTGGCCGACCAGGGAGCTTGCCCGAGACAGCCGGGCCATTTGGCGCATCTGCCGGCCCAAGCGGTACCGCTGGGCCTTCGACCAACCGGGCCGGACCGACCAACACTTCCGGCGGAGAGGCCCAAACGTCCGCCCCAACTGGCGGCGACGTGGTTGACACCGCCGGCCCCATTGGTGATGCCGCCAGCTCCGGGATCTATTTGGCTGGCTCCAATGACATTTCGGCCAGTACCTCGCACAGTCCAGCCGGTACAGCCGATCCAGCCGATTGCACCACCATTTCAACATCTGCACAAGGAGACTCGGACCAGATAAGTTACCAGCTTGAAGATATGCATCTAGAGGAAGTCTCTACACCAGTGGTGCCACCAGGAGCAATGACAAGGAGCAGATCAAGGGCGCTCTTCCACAAGTTCAGCTTGTGGGTCGACAAGCTCCTAGAGGATGATCGACAAAGGACATTGGGCCAAGAGTGTAAAGAAGAGTCCAAGGACTTCTCAAAAATGCAAAGGACTTCAGAGAATTGGGCTTTAGTGGCAAGAGAGGTCAGGGCCCAAAGATTCCTAACCCTACTCCAAGTCGAAGACTAGGAGCAAGGCGCGTGCATGCGACAAGGTCGGCCACCTTCCATTTTTTGGCCAAAAGGTAAGAAAGGTAAGTTTTCAAATTTTATACGTGCCTCTTTTTTTTTGCAGGGTAGGATTTAGATTGTTTACATTTTTGAGTCAGAAATTTTAGGTAGAAGTCCTTTTTCGGTTATGCACTTTTGTAAGTTTTCCATTTGTGCACTTTTGTAAGTTTTCCATTTCTTTTCTTGAGTCGACCCTAGAAGGTCAAGCTGTCGAGCATATTAATAAGGCTCATTCCAGCATTTTAATTCGACAACCTTTTTGATAATTAATAAAGATCGAATTTTCTTTCTACAAGTTATTCTCTCAAGAGACTTGTGCGATTAGAACCTACTTGAGACCAGCCATCCTATCTCTAAGTTTGTGATTTATCACGAAGTTCATCACCCCTGGTGTGGTTCACTTCACCCTTTCATCCATTACCAAACAGAAAACCCCCATCCAGAAGCTTAAGGTTGAGTTTTTCACCTAAACTTCTCCAAACAGCCCACGCGCTTACAGCCTTGAATCGAGGCTTGTATCATTTTGGTATCAGAGTTTAAAGCTCCTAATACCAGGTTGTTTCTATCCTTTATTTAGTCTTGTTTCCAGTTCTTGCATTAGTTTAAGTCGCATTCAAGAAAAATAAAAAAATTAACATCAAACTCCAAACCGAGTGCATCTAGCTTCTACGTGCATCACTAGTGCTTAGGTTCATTCTTGCATTGCCATTTTTCATCTGTCCTTTTTATCAGAAGCATATTTCCATTAATTTAAATCAAAAAGCAAAAAAATATAGAAAACTACCCAAAAGAAATCGACCAAAAACAGCTAGCACTAATTAATAGGGAGTTTCCATTTTTTCTAAACTTTCCATTTTTCAAAATTTTCCTTTTTTTCCAGTTTTTCCTTTTTGCATTTTTCGAATTCTCCTATAAAAATAAAACCCTCCTAATCAACTTAGGAGCAAAATAACTTGTGTTTCTTTCTTGTAGCACAATGGCAGAAGGAAATCAGGATGCAGCCGAGGCCATGATGGCCATGTTCACCACCCTCCAAACACAACTTGCATCCATCGGCGAGAGGTTGGAGCGCGTGGAAAGGCCGGTGAGATTCCAGGCCATAAGGCACGTGAGAGCTGAGCAAGACCGTGCTGAGGGTCCTGAGCACCCTAGGACACGGCACGAACAGGAGGAGCCCCAGCCGGATGGAGATGAGGACGCACAGCCTCACGGCTATCACCCTAGGCCGAGAGGACATCCACGGCAACCAGAAGCAGAAGGCGATGCCTTCGAGCCATATGGTCATCACCAGAGACCAAGAATGCATCCTAGACATCATGAGGATGGAGATGAATACACCTACAACCGGATAACTCATCCTGATGTTAAACTAACACCTACTAGTTTTGCAGGAAAAGTGGACCCCGAAGCCTACCTAGATTGGGAGAGGAGGATGTATCATATCTTCGATCACTACAACCAACCAGGCCCTAGGAGAGTCTCCATGGCAGTACCACAACTCACGGAAAATGCCCTCATCTGGTGGGATCGTGAGGTATCTGACCGAAGGAGGAAAAGATTGAGGCCCGTAGACTCATTGGTCGACATGAAAGATCTCATGAGACAAAGGTTTGTTCCACCTTATTTTCATAGAGATTTGCGACAATGTTTTTGTACTCTTTAGCAGGGCACCAGATCAGTAGAGGAGTACTACGAAGAGTTTGAAAGGCTAAGGAACAGGCTGGAGCTCAATGACGATGAAGAGGCATTGATGGCACAATTCTTGGATGGGTTGCAAGAGAGAATCAGCCATAAGGTGGAGAGACAAATCTACAATGACTTCAAGGACTTGTTCCACCTATCTGTCCAGGCTGAGCAGCACATCAAGCATAAGAGCCAAGACATCCGGAGCAAACCGAAGACGCCTTGGGCACCAAGCAATATCCCCAAGCCCGTAGAAAAAGGCAAGAGCATCAAGATCAAATCACGGTTCAAGATCAAGCCTCCTGAGCCAACTCGTGACAAGATAGATCCTAGTAAGTCCTCTAACCCTCAAAGGTCACGTGACATCACTTGTTTTAAGTGTAGGGGTCGCGGACACATCTCAAGGGAGTGCCCAAACAACTGGGTCATGCTGATTACGGAAGCTGGAAAGTATGAATCCCAAGATGAAGAAGACTATGAACCAGAAGGAGAATATGGTGACATTGAGTACCCTGATGTGGGGGAAGTACTGGTCACTAGACGCATTCTCAGTGCAATGGTGGATCCCTCAAAGACCATTCAAAGGGAGAACATCTTCCACAGCTGGTGCACCATCAAGGACAAGGTATGTAACCTCATCATAGATGGTGGTTCTTGCACTAACAATGCTAGTGCGTACATGGTTGATAAGCTAGGTCTAGAGAAAACAAGGCACCCTCGACCATATAGACTGAGATGACTCGATGACAAAGTGGAGCTCAAGATCCATGAGCAAGTAACTGTGCCATTCAGTGTGGGCAGATACCAAGACCAGGTAGTGTACGACGTGGTGCCAATGCAAGCTGGCCACCTTCTGCTAGGAAGGCCATGGCAGTTTGACAAGGAGACAAGGCATGATGGCCGAACCAATCTCTACACTTTTGTGCATGACAAGAGAAATGTCAGCCTAGCTCCTCTCACACCTGCCCAGGTACATGAGCTTCAACAGCAAATGAGTAAGGAAAAGAAGCTCATTAAATCTAACTTTCTCATTCAACCGAGTCATGTCCGGAGAGCTATAGCCTCGAAGGATTTAATGCTACTAATGGTTTTCAAAGAAGTTTTGAATGTAGAGAAAGAACAGGTAGAGCTACCTCCTGAAGTAGCAGCTCTCCTCAACAAGTTCCAGGATGTGTTCCCGGAAGAGATACCAGCAGGCTTACCTCCCCTACGAGGCATAGAGCACCAGATCAACCTCGTGCCCGGAGCAGTCCTGCCGAACTGGCCAGCCTACCGGATGAGTCCAGAGGAGTCTAAGGAGCTTGAGAAACAAGTCAAGTAGCTCATGGAGAAAGGCTATGTTCGAGAGAGCCTCAGTCCATGTGCCGTGCCAGTGCTGCTAGTGCCCAAGAAGGATTGGGCTTGGCGAATGTGCGTGGAGTGCCGAGCAATCAACAACATCACAGTCAAGTATCGGCATCCGATACCACGGCTGGATGACATGGTAGATGAGCTGAGTGGAGCCACGGTCTTCTCCAAGATAGACCTCAAGAGTGGATACCACCAGGTCAGGATGAAGGAAGGTGATGAGTGGAAGACTGCTTTCAAGACAAAGCAAGGGCTCTACGAGTGGAGAGTCATGCCATTCGGCTTGACTAATGCCCCAAGCACCTTCATGCGCCTTATGAACCAAGTTCTTAGGGGGTACATCAACAAGTTCGTTGTATTTTTCTTTGACGACATTTTAGTTTACAGTAAATGTTTAAGGGATCACCTCACACATCTTGAGTTGGTGCTTAAAACCCTTCAACAAGAAGAGCTTTATGCCAATCTCAAGAAGTGTATATTTTGTACTGATAAACTTGTCTTCTTAGGTTTTGTTGTAAGTTCACAGGACTTACAGGTTGATGAAGAGAAGATTTGAGCTATACAAGAATGGCCAACACCGAGAAACATCAGCCAAATGAGGAGTTTCCAGGGTCTGGCCAGCTTCTACGGGAGATTCGTGCCCAACTTCAGCAGTATTGCCTCACCATTAATGGCAGTAGTGAAGAAAAACGTGGGATTCAGCTGGGGAGAACCTCAGGAGAAGGCATTCCAGGCCTTGAAGGACAGCCTTACGCACGCACCAGTGCTAGTCTTGCCCGACTTCAACAAGACATTTGAAGTGGAGTGCGATGTCTCTGGAATAGGCATAGGAGCGGTTCTGATTCAAGGAGGAAGGCCAGTGGCATACTTCAGTGAGAAGCTAGGTGGTGCCTCACTGAATTACCCCACTTACGACAAGGAGCTTTATGCCCTAGTCCGAGCCTTGGAGACTTGGCAGCATTACTTGCTGTCCAAGGAGTTTGTGATCCACACTGATCACGAGACTCTCAAACACCTCAGAGGGCAAACCAATCTCAAGAGGAGATATGCCAGGTGGATGGAGTTCATAGAGACCTTCCCGTACGTCATCAAACACAAGAAAGGCAAGGACAATGTGGTAGCCAATGCACTATCAAGGAGGTTTGCCTTGATTTCCACCATGGAGGCAAAGGTCTTAGGATTCGAGCACATCAAGGACGTATATAAGGATGATCCTGACCTTGCTGAGAGCTACAAGGAGTGTGGCACTGGAAGTCATGGCAAGTTCTACATCCATGAGGGGTTCTTGTTCCGAGAGAAGGCTGTGCATACAACAAGGATCGTTATAGGAGCTTATCATCCGAGAAGCTCATTGATGAGGACATCAGGTCGTACATCCAGCCAGGAGACCAGACTGGCCGACCAGGAAGCTTGCCCGAGACAGCAGGACCATCTGGCGCGCCTGCCGGACCAGACAGTACCGCCGGATCCTCGACCTATAGGACCAGACCGGTCAGCATCGCCGGCGGAGAGGCCCAAGCTTCCGGCACACTTGGTGGGGACGTGAATGACACCGCCGGTCCCCGTGATGACACCGCCGACTCCGGGATCAACTTGGCCGGTCCTGAAGTCATTCCGGCCAGTACCGCGCACAATCCAGCCGGTACAGCCGATCCAGCCGAGTACACACTCACTTCCACTTCTACACAAGAGGACTCGGACCAAATGAGCTACCAGCTCCAGGACATGCACTTAGAGGAAGTCTCAACACCAGTGGTACCTCAAGGAGCAATGAGAAGAAGCAGATCAAGGGCGCTCTTCCACAAATTCAGCCTATGGGTCGACAAGCTCCTAGAGGAAGAGCAGCTAAGGACAATGGGCCAGAAGAGAAAATTAGAGTCCAAAGGCTTCTCAACAACACAAGGAACATCAGAGACTTGGGCTTTAGTGGAAAGAGAGGTCAGGGCCCAAAGATATTTAACCCTACTCCAAGTCGAAGACTAGGAGCAAGGCGCGTGCATGCCACAAGGACGGCCACCTCCATTTCTTGGCCGTGAGGTGAGTTAAGGTAAGTTTACATTCGAATATATGCCTCTTTCTGTTTTGCAGGATAGGATCTAGTTGCTTTACATTTTTGAGTCAAGAACATTTTAGGAATAGGTTCTTTTTCGGTTATGCACTTTTGTATCTTTTCCTTTTGTGCACTTTTGTAAACTTTCCTTTTATTTGTTTGAGTCGACCCTAGAAGGTCAAACTGTCGAGCATATTAATAAGGCTCCTTCCAGCATTGTAGTTCGACAACCTTTTTGATATTAATAAAGATCGAATTTTCTTTAACAAGTTATTCTCTCAAGAGACTTGTGCGCTTAGAACCTAGTTGAGACCAGCCCTCCTAGCTCTAAGTTTGTGATTTATCACGAGGTTCATCACCCCTCGTGTGGTTTCACTTCACCCTTCCATCTTTTACCAACCAGAAAACCCCTTTCCAGAAGCCTAAGGTTGAGTTTCTCACCTAATCTTCTACAAACAGCCCACGCGCATACATCCTTGAATCAAGGCTTGTATCATTTTTGTATCAGAGCTTAAAGCTCCTAAACCAGGTTGTTTCTATCCTTTTGCTTGTTTTGTTTTGTGTTCTTGCATTAGTTTAAGTCGCATTCAAGAAAAAAATCAAAAAAATAACCTCAAACTCCAAACCGAGTGCATCTAGCCTTCTACGTGTATCACTAGGGTTTAGATTCACTTTTGCATTGCCATTCACGTTTTCCTTTTGTTTAATTCATATTTCCATTAATTTTAAGTTAAATTAAAAAGAAAACAAAAAGAAAAGAAAAGAAAATAGGAAAATACCCAAAAGATTTCGAATTGGACAGCTAGCACAAGTTGTCTAGGAAGTTTCCTTTTTGCCTTTTATTCGAATTTCCTTTCCTTAGGATTTTTTCCTTTTTGCATTTTTTTCAAACCCCTTATAAAAAGAAAACTCTCCTAACAATTTAGGAGCATCCTAACTTGTCTTCTTTCTTTGTAGCACACCATGGGAGAAGAGAATAGAGAAGCAGCCGAAGCCATGATGGCCATGTTCACCACACTCCAAACACAACTCGCATCCATAGGCGAGAGGTTGGAGCGCGTTGAAAGACCGGTGAGATTCCAGGCCATAAGGCACGTGAGAGCTGAGCAAGACCGTCCTGAGGGTCCTGAGCACCTTAGGAAACGGCACGAACAGGAGGAACCCCAGCCAGATGGAGATGAGGACACACAACCTCATAACTATCACCATAGGCCGAGAGGACCTCCACGGCAACCAAAGGCAGAAGATGATGGCTTTGAGCCATATGGTCTTCACCAGAGACCAAGAATGCCTCCTAGACATCATGAGGATGGAGATGAACGCACCTACAACCGGGTAATTCATCTTGATGTTAAACTAACTCCTCCAAATTTTGCAGGAAAATGTAGACCCCGAGGCTTACCTAGATTGGGAGAGGAGAATGGATCATATCTTTGATCACTACAACCAACCAGGACCTAGGAGAGTCTCAATGGCAGTAGCACAAATCACGGACAATGCCCTCATCTGGTGGGATCGTGAGGTATCTGACAGAAGGAGGAAGAGAATGAGACCCGTAGACTCATGGGTCGACATTAAAGACCTCATGCGACAAAGGTTTGTTCCACCTTACTTTCATAGAGATTTGCAACGTCGTTTTCGTACTCTTAAGCAGGGGACCAGATCAGTAGAAGAATACTATGAAGAGTTCGAGAAGCTAAGGAACAGATTGGAGCTCAATGATGATGAAGAAGCATTGATGGCACAGTTCTTGGATGGACTCCAAGAAAGGATCAGCCGCAAGGTGGAAAGACAAATCTACAATGACTTCAAGGACTTGTTCCACCTATCTGTGCAAGCTGAGCAGCACATCAAACGTAAGAGCCAAGACATCCGCAGCAAGCCTAAGGCACCTTGGGCACCAATCAACATGCCCAAGACCGTAGACAAAGGCAAAAGCATAGAGATCGAGTCAAGGTTCAAGAGCAAGCCTCCTGAACCCACCCGTGACCAGAGAGAGCCTGGTAAGTCTTCTTACCCTCAAAGATCACGTGACATAACTTGTTTCAAGTGCAGGGGACGTGGACAAAATGCAAGGGAGTGCCCAAACAGCCGAGTCATGCTGATTACGGAGGCAGGAGAATATGAGTCCCAAGATGAAGAGGACTATGAACCAGAAGGAGAGTATGGTGACATTGAGTACCCTGATGTGGGAGAAGTGCTGGTCACTAGACGTATCCTCAGTGCAATGGTGGATCCTTCAGAGACCATCCAAAGGGAGAACATCTTCCACAGCCGTTGCACCATCAAGGGCAAGGTATTTAACCTCATCATAGATGGTGGTTCTTGCACTAACGTTGCTAGTGCATATATGGTTGATAAGCTAGGTCTAGAGAAGACAAGGCATCCTCGACCATATAGACTGAGATGGCTGGATGACAAAGTGGAGCTAAAGATCCATGAGCAAGTCACTGTGCCATTCAGTGTGGGCAAGTACCAAGACCAAGTCGTGTGCGACGTGGTGCCCATGCAAGTTGGCCATCTTCTGCTAGGAAGACCATGGCAGTTTGACCAAGAGACCAGGCATGATGGCCGAACCAATCTCTACACTTTTGTGCATGACAAAAGAAAGGTCAGCTTGGCTCCTCTTACACCTGCTCAGGTACACGAGCTACAACTCCAAATGAGTAAGGAAAAGAAACTTATCAAGTCTAATTTTCTTATTCAACAAAGCCATGTCCGGAGAGCTTTAGCCTCGAAGGATTTAATGTTACTAATGGTCTTCAAAGAAGTTTTGAGTGTAGAACAGGGACAGGTAGAGCTACCTCCTGAAGTAGCAACTCTCCTCAACAAATTCCCGGATGTATTTCCAGAGGAGATACCAGCAGGCTTGCCTCCTTTACGTGGCATAGAACACCAGATTGATCTAGTGCCCGGAGCAGCCCTGCCCAACCGGCCAGCCTACGGGATGAGTCCAGAGGAGTCCAAGGAGCTTGAGAAGCAAGTCAAGGAGCTCCTGGAGAAAGGATATGTTCGAGAGAGCCTCAGTCCATGTGCCGTAACAGTGCTACTAGTGCCCAAGAAGGATGGGACTTGGCGCATGTGCGTGGACTGCCGAGCAATCAACAACATCACAGTCAAGTACAGGCATCCAATACCACGACTGGATGACATGCTAGATGAGCTGAGTGGAGCAACGGTCTTCTCCAAGATAGACCTCAAAAGTGGATACCACCAGGTAAGAATGAAGGAAGGTGATGAGTGGAAGACTGCTTTCAAGACAAAGCAAGGGCTCTACGAGTGGACACTCATGCCATTTGGCTTGACTAATGCCCCAAGCACCTTCATGCGCCTTATGAACCAAGTTCTTAGGGCGTACATCAGTAAGTTTGTGGTAGTTTACTTTGATGATATACTAGTTTATAGTAAGTGCCTACGGAAACACCTCACACATCTTGAGATGGTACTTAAAACCCTTCGACAAGAAGAGCTTTATGCCAATCTCAAGAAGTGCACCTTTTGTACTGATAAGCTTGTCTTTTTAGGTTTTGTTGTAAGTTCACAAGGCCTACAGGTTGATGAAGAGAAGATTCGAGCCATACAAGAATGGCCAACACCAGGCAACATCAGCCAAGTAAGGAGCTTCCACGGACTGGCCAGCTTCTATAGGAGATTTGTGCCTAACTTCAGCAGTATTGCCTCACCATTGACGGCAGTAGTGAAGAAGAACGTGGGATTCAGCTGGGGAGAAGCTCAGGAGAAGGCATTCACGGCCTTGAAGGACAGCCTTACACACGCACCAGTGTTAGTCCTTCCCGACTTCAACNGGCCAGGATGCCTTCAGGACAAGCCAAGTTGATCCCGGAGTTGGCGGCATCACCAGAGGGACCGGCGGTGTCATCCACGTCCCCACCAAGTGTGCCGGAAGCTTGGGCCTCTCCGCCGGCGATGCTGACCGATCTGGTCCTATAGGTCGAGGGTCCGGCGGTACTGCCTGGTCCGGCAGACGTGCCAGATGGTCCTGCTGTCTCGGGCAAACTTCCTGGTCGGCCAGTCTGGTCTCCTGGCTGGATGTACGACCTGATGTCCTCATCAGAGAAGCACAGGAGAAGGCATTCCAGGCCTTGAAGGACAGCCTTACACATGCACCAGTGCTAGTCCTGCCCGACTTCAACAAGACGTTTGAAGTGGAGTGTGATGCCTCTGGAATAGGCATAGGAGCAGTGCTAACCCAAGGAGGGAGACCAGTGGCATACTTCAGTGAGAAGCTAGGTGGTGCCTCACTGAACTACCCCACTTATGACAAGGAGCTTTATGCCCTTGTCCGAGCATTGGAGACTTGGCAGCATTACTTGCTTTCCAAGGAGTTTGTGATCCACACTGATCATGAGGCTCTCAAACACCTCAGAGGGCAAACCAATCTCAAGAGGAGACATGCCAGGTGGATGGAGTTCATAGAGACCTTCCCGTACGTCATCAAGTACAAGAAGGGAAAAGACAATGTGGTAGCCGATGCACTATCAAGGAGGTTTGCCTTGATATCAACCATGGAGGCAAAGGTCCTAGGATTCGAGCACATCAAGGACCTATAGAAGGATGATCCTGACTTTACTGAGAGCTACAAGGAGTGTGGCACAGGGAGTAATGGCAAGTTCTACATCCATGAGGGATTCTTGTTCCGAGAAAGAAGGTTGTGCATACCACAAGGATCATTAAGAAGCTTCTCTACCACCTGCCATCCTCAAACCGATGGCCAAACTGAAGTTGTCAACAGGACACTATCTACTCTTCTCAGAACTACACTAGGGAAGAACCTAAAGACTGGGTGGAGTGCCTGCCATTCATAGAGTTTGCTTACAACCGAGCCGTGCACTCAGCAACCAAGAAGACACCATTTGAAGTAGTATACGGCTTCAACCCTCTCACCCATTGGAGCAAACACCACTACCACCAGCTGAGATGACCAACCTCAACGGAGCATCCAAGGCAGAGTTCATAAGGAGATTACACCAGAAGGTAGCAGAAAACTTGGAGAAGAGACCGGACAGTACGTGACTCATGCCAACAAGGGAAGAAAGGAGGTGATCTTTCAACCAGGCGATTGGGTGTGGCTACACCTACGGCAGGAGAGGTTCCCAAACCTAAGGAGTTCCAAGCTAGCACCAAGAGGAGATGGACCATTCAGAGTGCTCGAGAGGATCAACAACAACGCCTACCGGATCGAGCTTCCAGGTGAGTTTAATGTGTCCAATACGTTCAATGTTTCTGACTTGGCCCCTTTCCATGCAGATGATCCAGTTTTGAGGACAAAACCTACTGAAGAGGGAGGGAATGATGAGGACATCAGGTCGTACATCCAGCCAGGAGACAAGACTGGCCGACCAGGAAGCTTGCCCGAGACAGCAGGACCATCTGGCGCGCCTGCCGGACCAGACAGTACCGCCGGACCCTCGACCTATAGGACCAGACCGGTCAACATCGCCGGCGGAGAGGCCCAAGCTTCCGGCACACTTGGTGGGGACGTGAATGACACCGCCGGCCCCCTGATGACACCGCCGACTCCGGGATCAACTTGGCCGGTCCTGAAGTCATTCCGGCCAGTACCGCGCACAGTCCAGCCGGTACAGGCGATTCAGCCGAGTACACGCGCACTTCCACTTCTACACAAGAGGACTCGGACCAAATGAGCTACCAGCTCCAGGACATGCACTTAGAGGAAGTCTCTACACCAGTGGTACCTCCAGGAGCAATGACAAGAAGCAGATCAAGAGCACTCTTCCACAAATTCAGCTTATGGGTTGACAAGCTCCTAGAGGAAGAGCAGCTAAGGACAATGGGCCAGAAGAGCAAATTAGAGTCCAAAGGCTTCTCAACAACACAAGGAACATCAGAGACTTGGGCTTTAATGGCAAGAGAGGTCAGGGCCCAAAGATTTTTAACCCTACTCCAAGTCGAAGACTAGGAGCAAGGCGCGTGTATGCCACAAGGACGGCCACCTTCCATTTCTTGGCCGTGAGGTGAGTTAAGGTAAGTTTACATTCGAATATATGCCTCTTTCTGTTTTGCAGGGGAGGATCTAGTTGCTTTACATTTTTGAGTCAAGAACATTTTAGGAATAGGTCCTTTTTCGGTTATACACTTTTGTATTTTTTCCTTTTGTGCACTTTTGTAAACTTTCCTTTTTTCTTATTTGAGTCGACCCTAGAAGGTCAAGCTGTCGAGCATATTAATAAGGCTCCTTCCAGCATTGTAGTTCAACAACCTTTTTGATATTAATAAAAATAGAACTTTTTCCCCAACAAGTTTTCTCTCAAGAATCTTGTGCGCTTAGAATCTAGTTGAGACCAGCCCTCCTAGCTCTAAGTTTGTGATTTATCACGAGGTTCATCACCCCTCGTGTGGTTCACTTCACCCTTCCATCTTTACCAACCAGAAAACCCCCATCCAGAAGCCTAAGGTTGAGTTTCTCACCTAATCTTCTACAAACAGCTCACGCGCATCCAAGTCTTGAATCGAGGCCTGTATCACCGCTGGTCCCATTGGTGACGCCGCCGGCTCCGGGATCAACTTGGCCGGTCCAGAAGACATTCCGGCCAGCACCTCGCACAGTCCAGACGGTACAGCCAATCCAGCCGAGTACACGAGCATTTCAACATCTACACAAGGAGACATGCATCTAGTGGAAGTCTCTAAACCAGTAGTGCCACCAGGAGCAATGACAAGGAGCAGATCAAGAGCACTCTTCCACAAATTCAGCTTATGGGTCGACAAGCACCTAGAGGACAGTGGGCCAGAAGTGCAAAGAAGAGTCCAAAGGCTTCTCAACAATGCAAGGGACTTCAGAGACTTGGGCTTTAGTGGCAAGAGAGGTCAGGGACCAAAGATTCCTAACCCTACTCCAAGTCGAAGACTAGGAGCAAGGCGCGTGCATGCCACAAGGACGGCCACCTTCCATTTCTTGGCCATGAGGTAAGAAAGGTAAGTTTTCAATTCGAATATTTGCCTCTTTCTGTTTTGCAGGGTAGGATTTAGATTCCTTACGTTTTTGAGTCAAAGACATTTTAGGAATAGGTCCTTTTTCGGTTATGCACTTTTGTACGTTTTCTATTTGTGCACTTTTGTAAATTTTCCTTTTCTTTCTTTGAGTCGGCCTTAGAAGGTCAAGCTGTCGAGCATATTAATAAAGCTCATTCCAGCATTGTAGTTCGACAACCTTTTTGATATTAATAAAGTGCGAATTCTCTTACAAGTTTTTTCTCTAAGAATCTTGTGCGTTTAGAACCTAGTCGAGACCAGCTCTCCTAGCTCTAAGTTTGTGATTTATCACGAGGTTCATCACCCTTCGTGTGGCTCACTTCACCCTTCCATCCAATACCAACCCAAAAGCCCATATCCAAGAAGTCTAAGGTCGAGTTTCTCACCTAACCTTCTCCACACAGCCCACGCGCATATAAGCCTTGAATCGAGGCTTGTATCACCCTGTCTGACATGATGGTCCTTGGCACTCCATGAAGCCGTACTATCTCCTTGAAGAACAGCTTGGCTGTTTGTGTGGCATCATTAACATTGGCACACGGAATGAAATGTGCCATCTTGGAGAATCTGTCCACCACTACAAAGATTGCATCTTTGTGGTTGATCTAGGGCAGACCTAGAACAAAGTCCCTTGAGATGTCCACCCATGGATTTGTGGGTATGGGCAGTGGGAGATACAACCCGTGAGGGTGCACTCGGGACTTCGCCTTTTTGCAAATGATGCACCTTGCACAATGGGCCTTTACTGACCTTTTGTTGTGTGGCTAGTAGAAGTGCTCCTTGACCACTGCTAGGGTCTTGTCGACACCAAAGTGGCCCATGAGTCCTCCTCCATGAGCTTCTCGGATGATAAGATCTCGTAACGACCCTTGTGGTATGCACATCCTTCTTTCTCGGAACAAGAATCCCTCATGGATGTAGAACTTGCCATTACTCCCTGTGCCACACTCCTTGTAGCTCTCAGCAAAGTCAGGATCATCCTTGTATAGGTCCTTGATGTGCTCGAATCCTAAGACCTTTGCCTCCATGGTTGATATCAAGGCAAACCTCCTTGATAGTGCATCGGCTACCACATTGTCTTTGCCCTTCTTGTACTTGATGACGTACGGGAAGGTCTCTATGAACTCCATCCACCTGGCATGTCTCCTCTTGAGATTGGTTTGCCCTCTGAGGTGTTTGAGATTCTCGTGATCAGTGTGGATCATAAACTCCTTGGACAGCAAGTAATGCTGCCAAGTCTCCAATGCTCGGACAAGGGCATAAAGCTCCTTGTCATAAGTGGGGTAGTTCAGTGAGGCACCACCTAGCTTCTCACTGAAGTATGCCACTGGTCTCCCTCCTTGGGTTAGCACTGCTCCTATGCCTATTCCAGAGGCATCACACTCCACTTCAAACGTCTTGTTGAAGTCGGGCAGGACTAGCACTGGTGCATGTGTAAGGCTGTCCTTCAAGGCCTGGAATGCCTTCTCCTGAGCTTCTCCCCAGCTGAATCCCACGTTCTTCTTCACTACTGCCGTCAGTGGTGAGGCAATACTGCTGAAGTTGGGCACGAATCTCCTATAGAAGCTGGCCAGACCGTGGAAGCTCCTTACTTGGCTGATGTTGCCTGGTGTTGGCCATTCTTGTATGGCTCGAATCTTTTCTTCATCAACCTGTAGGCCCTGTGAACTTACAAAAAAACCTAAAAAGACAAGCTTATCAGTACAAAAGGTGCACTTCTTGAGATTGGCATAAAGCTCTTCTTGTCGAAGGGTTTTAAGCACCAACTCAAGATGTGTGAGGTGATCCCTTAAGCATTTACTGTAAACTAAAATGTCATCGAAATAAACTACAACGAACTTACTGATGTACGCCCTAAGAACTTGGTTCATAAGGCGCATGAAAGTGCTTGGGGTATTAGTCAAGCCGAATGGCATGACTGTCCATTCGTAGAGCCCCTGCTTTGTCTTGAAAGCAGTCTTCCACTCATTACCTTCCTTCATCCTGACCTGGTGGTATCCACTCTTGAGGTCTATCTTGGAGAAGACCATGGCTCCAATCAGCTCATCTAGCATGTCATCCAGCCGGGGTATCGGATGCCGGTACTTGACTGTGATGTTGTTGATTGCTCGGCAGTCCACGCAAATTCGCCAAGTCCCATTCTTTTTGGGCACTAGTAGCACTAGTGTGGCACATGGACTGAGGCTCTCTCAAACATAGCCTTTCTCCAGGAGCTCCTTGACTTGCTTCTCAAGCTCCTTAGACTCCTCTGGACTCATCCGGTAGGCTGGCCGGTTGGGCAGGGCTGCTCCGGGCACGAGGTCGATCTGGTGCTCTATGCCACGTAGGGGAGGCAAGCCTGCTGGTATCTCTTCCGGGAACACATCCTGGAACTTGTTGAGGAGAGCTGCTACTTCAGGAGGTAGCTCTACCTGTTCTTTGTCTACATTCAACACTTCTTTGAAAACCTTTAGTAGCATTAGATCCTTCGAGGCTAAAGCTCTCCAGACATGACTTGGTTGAATAAGAAAATTACATTTAATGAGCTTCTTTTCCTTACTCATTCGCTGTTGAAGCTCATGTACCTGGGCAGGTGTGAGGGGAGCTAGGCTGACCTTTCTCTTGTCATGCACGAAAGTGTAGAGATTGGTTCGGCCATCATGCCTGGTCTCCTCGTCAAACTGACATGGCCTTCCTAGCAAAGGATGGCCAGCTTGCATTGGCACCACGTCGCACACCACTTGGTCTTGGTACTTGCCCACACTGATTGGCACAGTGACTTGCTCATGCATCTTGAGCTCCACTTTGTCATCGAGCCATCTTAGTCTATACATTCGAGGGTGCCTTGTCTTCTCTAGACCTAGCTAATCAACCATGTACGCACTAGCAATGTTAGTGCAAGAACCTCCATCTATGATGAGGTTACATACCTTGCCATTTATGGTGCAACGGCTGTGGAATATGTTCTTCCTCTGGATGGTCTCTGAGGGATCTACCATTGCACTGAGAATGCGTCTAGTGACCAGCAGTACCCCCACATCAGGGTACTCAATGTCACCGTATTCGCCTTCTGGTTCATAGTCCTCGTCATCTTGAGATTCATACTCTCCAGCTTCCGTAATCAACATGACCCGGTTGTTTGGGCACTCCCTTGAGATGTGTCCGCGACCCCTACACTTGAAACAAGTGATGTCACGTGATCTTTGAGGGTTAGAGGACTTACTAGGCTCTCTCTGGTCACAGGTAGGCTCAAGAGGCTTGCTCTTTAACCGTGACTCGATCTCTACGCTTTTGCCTCTGTCTACGGGCTTGGGAATGTTGCTTGGTGCCCAAGGCGTTTTAGGCTTGTTGGGGATGTCTTGGCTCTTACGTTTGATGTGTTGTTCAGCCTGGACAGATAGGTTGAACAAATCCTTGTAGTCATTGTAGATTTGCCTTTCCACCTTGCGGCTGATTCTTTCTTGCAGTCCATCCAAGAACTGTGCCATCAAAGCCTCCTCATCGTCATTGAGCTCCAGCCTGTTCCTTAGTCTCTCAAACTCTTCATAGTACTCTTCTACTGATCTGGTGCCCTGCTTAAGAGTCCGAAAACATCGTTGCAAATCTCTATGAAAATAAGGTGGAACAAACCTTTGTCTCATGAGGTCTTTCATGTCGACCCATGAGTCTACGGGCCTCAATCTTTTCCTCCTTTGGTCAGACACCTCATGATCCCACCAGATGAGGGCATTGTCCGTGAGTTGTGCTACTGCCATGGAGACTCTCCTAGGGCCTGGTTGGTTGTAGTGATCGAAGATGTGATCCATCCTCCTCTCCCAATCAAGATAGGCTCCGGGGTCTACTTTTCCTGCAAAACTAGGAGGGGTTAACTTGACATCAGGATGAGTTACCCGGTTATAGGCATGTTCATCTCCATCCTCATGATGTCTAGGAGGCATCCTTGGTCTCTGGTGATGACCATATGGCTCGAAGCCATCACCTTCTGCCTCTGGTTGCCGTGGAGGTCCTCTCGGCCTAGGGTGATAGTTATGAGGCTGTCCGTCCTCATCTCCATCTGGCTGGGGCTGCTCCTGTTCGTGCCGTGTCCTAAGGTGCTCAACCTTAGGCTTCTGGATGGGGGTTTTCTGGTTGGTAAAAGATGGAAGGGTGAAGTGAACCACACGAGGGGTGATGAACCTCGTGATCAATCACAAACCTAGAGCTAGGAGGGTTGGTCTAAACTAGGTTCTAAGCGCACAAGTCTCTTGAGAGAATAACTTGTTGAAAGAAAATTCGATCTTTTGTAATTATCAAAAAGGTTGTCGAACTACATTGCTCGAAGGAGCCTTATTAATATGCTCGACAGCTTAACCTTCTAGGGTCGACTCAAGAAAAGAAATGGAAAGTTTACAATAGGGCACAAATGGAAAACTTACAAAAGTGCATAACCGAAAAAGGACCTATTCCTAAAATGTCTTTGACTTAAAAATGTAAATAATCTAAATCGTACCCTGCAAAACAGAAAGAGGCAAATATCCAATTTGAAAACTTACCTTTCTTACCTCACGGCCAAGAAATGGAAGGTAGCCGACTTTGTGGCATGCACACGCCTTGCTCCTAGTCTTCGACTTGGAGTAGGGTTAGGAATCTTTGGGCCCTGACCTCTCTTGCAACTAAAGCCCAAGTCTCTGAAGTCCCTTGCATTGTTGTGAAGTCTTTGGACTCTTCTTTGCACTTCTGGCCCAATGTCCTTTGTCGATCATCCTGTAGGAGCTTGTCGACCCATAAGCTGAATTTCTGGAAGAGTGCCCTTGATCTGCTCCTTGTCATTGCTCCTGGTGGCACCACAGGTGTAGAGACTTCTTCTAGATGCATTTCCTGAAGCTGGTAGCTTATTTGGTCCGAGTCTCCTTGTGCAGATGTTGAAATGCCCGTGTATTCGGCTGGATCGGCTGTACCGGCTGGACTATGCGAGGTGCTGGCCGGAATGTCTTCTGAGCCGGCCAAGTTGATTCCTGAGCCGGCGGCATCACCAATTGGACCGGCGGTGTCATCCACGTCACCTCCAGTTGGGCCGGAGGTTTGGACCTCTCCGCCGGAAATGTTGATCGGTCCGGCCCGGTTGGTCGAAGGTCCGGCAGTACCACTTGGGCCGGGAGACGTGCCAAATGGCCCAGCTGTCTAGTCTTCTGGCCGGCTATACGACCTGATGTCCCCATCACATACCATGGCTGGATCACATGCCAGATGAGCTGATTGGAGTCACGGACTTTTCCAAGATAGACCTTAAGAGTGGATACCACCAGGTCAGAATGAAGGAAGGTGATGAGTGGAAGACTGCTTTCCACAAGGTCGTCTGATACAAGCCTCGATTCAAGGCTTATAGGCGTGTGGGCTGTTTGGAGAAGGTTAGGTGAGAAACTCGACCTTAGACTTCTTGGATAGGGGGTTTTGGGTTGGTATTCGATGGAAGGGTGAAGTGAACCACATGAGGGGTCATGAACCTCGTGATAAATCACAAACTTAGAACTAGGAGGGCTGGTCTGAACTAGGTTCTAAGCGCACAAGCTTCTTGAGAGAAAAACTTGTAGAGAGAAAATTCGCACTTTATTAATATCCAAAAGGGTGTCGAACTACAATGCTGGAAGGAGCCTTATTAATATACTCGACAGCTTGACCTTCTAGGGTCGACTCAAACAAAGAAAAGGAAAGTTTACAAAAGTGCACAAATGGAAAAGATACAAAAGTGCATAACCAAAAAAAAGGACCTATTCCTAAAATGTTCTTGACTCAAAAATGTAAAGCAACTAGATCCTACCCTGCAAAACAGAAAGAGGCATATAATCGAATGTAAACTTACCTTAACTCACCTCACGGCCAAGNCTTTACAGCCCTTTTATAGAGGATTTACAATGTGACCACAAAAGAAAACGAATTCAAACTTGTGGATGAGTTTGAATAGAGGAGGAGCCTGTCAACAACCAATGAGAAGAGAGGAGCCAGCATGGGCATGACTGTTTGGTGTGGTTGCCAAGACTGTGTGCAGCATGGGCATGACTGTTTGGTGTGGTTGCCAAGACTGTGTGCAGCATGGGCATGACTTTTTTCACCTTGATTCTTCTCCCAAGGTAGCTATTTAACCATTTCAACCATGTGGTTAATAATAACCCATCTTTTTTCATTTCCCTTGTTATTCAAACTGAATTTTCGTGCTCACACTTGCCTTGTAGGTCAAGATAGGTCTTATTTGATTTTCCTATGTCAATACTCCCCCTCAAGCTAAAGACTTTGGAATCAACCTAAAGTCTTAAGCTTGGGAACCCAAGGCAACACCTCATTAAAAACCTTATTAAGGAAAACCACTTGGGACAAAACCTTAATAAGGGAAAAAGAGTGTGTTGCTCTTGGATTAGGAGACCTTTGATCATGGGTGTGATAAATCAACAAGCCAAGTTTGCTAAAGATGTTCTTGCAAACTTTGAGACTTGCTGCCTTTGTGAAGATGTCAGCTAGTTGGTCTTCACTCCTTGTATAACATGGCAGAATGGTTCCATCTTGAACTTTCTCGCTAACCTTATGGCAGTCGATCTCTATGTGCTTGGTCCTCTCGTGAAACACTGAGTTTGAAGCTATGTGAATGGCTGCCTGATTATCACAATGGAAGGTAAATGGCCCTGGTTGTGCAATACCGAAATCTTTCAAGAGTGCTTTGAGCCAAGTTACTTCATTTGTCAGCTTCCTCATAGCCCTATATTCTGCTTCAGCACTAGAACATGATACCACCTTCTGCTTCTTAGTCTTCCAAGTGACTAAGTTTCCACCAATGAAGGTGCAATACCCAGTGGTTGATTTCCTATCCACCCTATCACCAGCCCAATCCGCATCACAATACCCGACAATCTCAGTGTTCCCATTTTTGCCCATCCATATACCTTGACCAGGAGATCCTTTGATGTATCTAAGGATCCTTTCTACCATGCTCCAATGATATACAGTAGGCTTTTGCATATGTTGACTTACTTGATTCACAGCAAAACACAAGTCTGGTCGTGTGAGGGTGAGGTAGATCAGCTTCCAACTAGTCTCCTATACTGAGAAACATCCTTAAATAACTCATCAGCTTTCTCCCCCTTTCCGTTGACCTTGTAGCCATCTTCAAGAGGAGTTTTGGCCGGTTTAGCCAAGCTTTCCCGTGTCTGTCAACAGATCAAGAGCATACTTTCTTTGGGATAGAAAGAGCCCTTCTTGAGACCGACACACTTCAATACCCAAGAAGTACTTCAACTCTCCAAGATCCTTGATGTCAAATGATCTGTTTAAGAAGGGCTTTGTGGACTGAATTCCTTCCTTATCATCTCCTGTGATGATAAGGTCATCCACATAAACCAAGACCGCCACGATTCCTTTGGAGTTTTGACGAGTGAACAAAGTATGATCTGAATGGGATTTCCTAAAACCATTATCAGTAAGTGTGGAGCTTAATTTGTGATACCAGGCCCTTGGTGACTGCTTCAACCCATATATTGCCTTCCTAAGTCTTAGAACCTGTCCCTCTTTGCAAAAGTCTTCAAGGCCTGGTGGTGGAGTCATATACACTTCCTCTTCAAGTTCTCCTTGTAGAATGCGTTCTTGACATCCATTTGCCATAAGTCCCAAGTCAGATTCGTAGCTAGTGAAAGAACAACCCTTACAGTGTGTAGCTTAGCCACCGGTGCAAATGTATCAGTATAGTCCTCTCCATTTGTCTGAGTGAAACCTCTTGCAACTAGACGTGCCTTGTACCTTTCTATGTCCCCATTGCTCTTATACTTGATGGTGAACACCCACTTGGAACTCACATCCTTCTTGCCTTTGGAAAGTTCTTGTATATTCCATGTATGATTCCTTTCCATAGCTCTCTTCTCATCTCTTACTGCATCTAACAATTCTTTCTTGCTCTTAGCTTCTTCATAAGTCCTTGGAATCTGACTTTGTTCAATCTTTCCAAGGAATGCTTGATGACTAGATGGCAAGAGGTCAAGGGAACAAACAGCTTGTATGGGATGAGCCACGGCCTGGTTGTTGTAGAATATCCTAGTGTTCCTAAGTCTAGTACTCCTCCTTAAATGCTGAACAGGTGGTGCAGCCTCCTCTACAACCGTTTCCTCTTCCATTTGGTGAATAGGTTCCTCTATACCCACTTCCAAGTCGTCTTGTTCTTGATTTTTGGGCCATAGCTTCTTCTTGGATTGGAGTTGGTTCTTGAGTTACCACCCCTTGTTCATTCTCTTGGGTATCTTGTGAACTACTTAAGGTTCTTGTTTCTTCGTGTCTTGAATCCTTTGGCAGATCATTTCCCAAATGATTCAAGAGAAACCTCAAACTCGTAGCCAAATCAGAAGGTGACCTTGAGAGATCCTTCAATGCTTCCCAATCTTTCTGATCATAATAGCTTTGTTCTTCTATGAACTTGACATCTCTAGACACATATGTCCTGTTGTTGCTCGGATCATAACACTTATAACCTTTTTGTGTTGTCGAATATCCAAGGAACATACACTTGATGCTCTTTGCCTCCAACTTATTTCTTAGATCACCTGGAACATACACAAAGCACACACACCCAAATACACGTAAATGATCAATGGAAGGTTTAGTTTTATTGAGTACCTCAAATGGGGATATGTCTTGCAAGCCTTTGGTTGGAATCCGATTGATGAGGTAGCAAGCAACCAAGACTGCATCTCCCCAAAAACTTTTAGGAACATTGGTATGAAACATCATGGATCTTGCTTCTTCCATTAAGTGTCGGTTCTTCCTTTCAGCAACTCCATTTTGTTGTGGTGTGTGTGGACAGCTAGTTTGATGTAGTATTCCATGTTTGTTTAGATGAGCTTTGAATCTTTGACTTGTCTATTCCCCTCCATTATCTGATCTTAACACTTTGATCTTGGCATTGAATTGATTAGTAACATAATTATGAAAGTTTATAAATGCCTCATAAACCCTATCTTTAGATGGAAGTAATGTAACCCATGTATATATCGATTTCTCATCTATAAAGGTCACAAAGTATTTATTCCTATCTCTAGACATGTAAGGTGAGGTCCAAACATCGGAATGTACTAAATCAAAGCAATGCTCATAAATTGTAGACGATTTAGGGAAAACAACACGACAATGTTTTCCAAGGATACAAGCCTCACAAACTGAGTGATCATAAGCGACATTAGGAATTATTAAGCTTAAAGCACGAGCATGAGGATGTCCTAATCTAGCATGCCATTAAGACATCTTTATTAGCAAAAACACAGGATTTGAAAGCTAAGGAATCCAAATTGCTTGGAGGGTCTTCAAGAACATAGAGCTCATCTTGAGTTACACCACCTCCAAGTATCTTACCACTCTTAATATCCTGAAAGTAAACATTGTTAGGCCCAAATGTAACATTGAAATTGAGGTCTTTAGTAGCCTTTTTGACAGAAACTAGATTAGACTTAAATTTAGGTACAAAGAATGCATTAGTTTCTTTGTCAAATAGTCTTAATTTTCCGGTTCCTTCAGTTGGAATACCCTTACCATCAGCTATAGTTACTTGTCCTAGACATGGTTCAATGTTCTTTAACAACCTAGCATTGCTAATCATATGGAGAGAAGCACCTGAATCCACTACCAACTTATGATCTGGTTTATCAAGCGATTTATGGGAGTAGAGTGTGATACCGGAGAGTTTTGAGGCATAGGCCTTGATGAGATCCTCCAAGTCACTCTTCTTAACATACTCCATGGATACATTCATAGCTAGCTCCCCTCCTTGGTTGGATGAACTTGCCGGTCCAGTCGCAACCATTTGAGAGATGTTAGCCTTTGAATCCTTGAACCGGTTTGGCTTGAGATGAGGATGAAGTATCCAGCACTTGTCCTTGATGTGGCCTTTCCTCTTACAATGCTCACACATCACACTCTTCCTATCCTCTTGCTTAAACACGCTTTTGTTGGCCATGACTAGTTCTCCTTTACCACCAAACAAACCAATGTTGCGTTGCTCCTTTTGAATCCGTGAGCACACCTCTTCGAAATCAGGGAGTTTTGGCTCTCTCAGGATGGACTTAATCACATCCTTAAAGGCTGGATTTAGTTTGAGAAGGAGCCCAAATATCTTGTCTTGTTCCTTCCTTTCATTAAGCACCTTTGGATCCATAGAACTTGGTCTCAACATGTCAAGCTCGGACCATGTTGACTGGAACTTTCCTAGGAATTTTGTGAACTCCATATCCTCTTGGTGTAGATCATTGAAGCCTTCTTAACCTCATACACACGGCTGAGGTTTGAAACATCCCCATACACCCTCTTGAGAGTGTCCCAAAGAGACTTGGCAGTTTCACAATGTGAATAAGCTTCAAGAATGGATGGGTCCAATGAATTTGGAGGAATCCAAGGACTGATTGATCTTCTTGGAACCACCTAGCTTCTTCTTTTCTTGTTGCCTCATCCTTCTTCTCCTTTGGATCATCTATAGATGGAGTATTATCCTCCAAGATGTGATTCCAAAGTCCTTTGCCACAAATGGCTGTCTTGATGGTTCTTGACCATAATGTGTAGTTCAAGCCTTTGAGAACTACTGCTATCACCGTAGGTTTCAGGCTGGAACTAATTTGAACTGTATCCTCCATTGTTAGGCTTTGAAGAGCTCAAATGAAGCAGCTTTTATGGTTGAATGAAACCGTGAGTTTTTAGTCTAAAGACTGAGAGATTTTTGACAGAATTTTAGATTAGAAACTGAGAGATTTGAGTAGAAAAGATAAGAGAATGATCTTATGCTCTGATACCATGTAAGAATATTGAGATTATAGAGGAGAAATGTGAAGAATTGAATCTGAAAACTCAAAGAGAAGTATGAGAAAATGAGAAATGACTTAGACTTATGGAGAAGAATCTCCTAAGAGTATATTATACATTGAGTCTTTACAGCCCTTTTATAGAGGATTTACAATGTGAACACAAAAGAAAACGAATTCAAACTTGTGGATGATTTTGAATAGAGGAGGAGCCTGTCAACAACCAATGAGAAGAGAGGAGACAGCATGGGCATGACTGTTTGGTGTGGTTGCCAAGACTGTGTGCAGCATGGCATGACTGTTTGGTGTGGTTGCCAAGACTGTGTGCAGCATGGGCATGACTTTTTCACCTTGATTCTTCTCCCAAGGTAGCTATTTAACCATTTCAACCATGTGGGTAATAATAACCCATCCTTTTTCATTTCCCTTGTTATTCAAACTGAATTTTCGTGCTCACACTTGCCTTGTAGGTCAAGATAGGTCTTATTTGATTTTCCTATGTCAATACAAGGCGCGTGCATGCCGCAAGGACGGCCACCTTCCATTTCTTGGCTGTGAGGTAAGTAAGGTAAGTTTCAATTCGAATATATGCCTCTTTCTGTTTTGCAGGGTAGGATCGAGGTTCTTTACATTTTTGAGTCAAGAACATTTTAGGAATAGGTCCTTTTTCGGTTATACACTTTTGTATCTTTTCCATTTGTGCACTTTTGTAAGCTTTCCTTTTCTTTATTTGAGTCGACCCTAGAAGGTCAAGCTGTCGAGCATATTAATAAGCCTCCTTCCAGCATTGTAGTTCGACAACCTTTTTGATATTAATAAAGATCGAATTTTCTCTTTACAAGTTATTCTCTCAAAGAAGCTTGTGCGCTTAGAACCTAGTGTAGACCAGCCCTCCTAGCTCTAAGTTTGTGATTTATCACGAGGTTCATCACCCCTCGTGTGGTTCACTTCACCCTTCCATTGAATACCAACCCAAAACCCCTATCCAAGAAGTCTAAGGTCGAGTTTCTCACCTAACCTTCTCCAAACAGCCCACGCTCATATAAGCCTTGAATCGAGGCTTGTATCATTTAGTCTCGAAGGATTTAATGTTGCTAATGGTCTTCAAAGAGATCTTGAGTGTAGAAAAGGAACGGGTAGAGCTACCTCCTGAAATAGCAGCTGTCCTCAACAACTTCCAGGATGTATTCCCTGAGGAGATACCAGCAGGCTTGCCTCCCCTACGCGGCATAGAGCACCAGATTGACCTCATGCCCGGAGCAGCCTTACCTAATTTACCAGGCTACCGGATGAGCCCCAAGGAGTCCAACGAGCTTGAGAAGCAAGTCAAGGAGCTCCTGGAGAAAGGCTATGTTCGAAAGAGCCTCAGTCCATGTGTCGTACCTGTAGTGCTAGTGCCCAAGAAGGATGGAACTTGGCGAATGTGTGTGGACTGCCGAGCCATCAACACCATCACAGTCAAGTACCGGCATCCCATACCACGGCTAGATGACATGCTAGATGAGCTGACTGGAGCCACAGTCTTCTCCAAAATAGACCTCAAGAGTGGATACCACCAGGTCAGAATGAAGGAAGGTGATAAGTGGAAGACTGCTTTCAAGACAAAGCAAGGGCTCTACGAGTGGACATTCATGCGATTCGGCTTGACCAATGCCCCAAGCACCTTCATGCGCCTTATGAACCATGTTCTTAAGGCGTATATCAGTAAGTTCGTTGTGGTTTACTACAATGATATTTTAGTTTATAGTAAGTGCCTACGGGAACACCTCACACATCTTGAGTTGGTACTTAAAACCATTCGACAAGAAGAGCTTTCTGCCAATCTCAAGAAGTGCATCTTTTGTACTGATAAACGTGTCTTCTTAGGTTTTTTTGTTAGTTCACAGGACTTGCAGGTTGATGAAGAAAAGATTCGAGCCATACAAGAGTGGCCAACACCGAGCAACATCAGCCAAGTGAGGAGCTTCCACGGTCTGGCCAGCGTCTACAGGAGATTCGTGCCCAACTTCAGCAGTATTGCCTCACCATTGATGGCAGTAGTGAAGAAGAACGTGGGATTCAGCTGGGAGAAGCTCAAGACAAGGCATTCCAGGCCTTGAAGTACAGCCTTACGCATGCACCAGTGCTAGTCCTGCCCGACTTCAACAAGACGTTTCAAGTGGAGTGTGATGCCTCAGGAATAGGCATAGGAGCAGTGCTAACCCAAGGAGGAAGGCCAGTGGCATACTTCAGTGAGAAGCTAGGTGGTGCCTCACTGAATTACCCCACCTATGACAAGGAGCTCTATGCCCTAGTCCGAGCCTTGGAGACTTGGCAACATTACTTGTTGTTCAAGGAGTTTGTGATCCACACTAATCACGAGACTCTCAAACACCTCAGAGGGCAAACCAATCTCAAGAGGAGACATGCCAGGTGGATGGAGTTCATAGAGACCTTCCCTTACGTCATCAAGTACAAGAAGGGCAAGGATAATATGGTAGCCGATGCACTATCAAGGAGGTTTGCCTTGATATCCACAATCGAAGCAAAGGTCTTAGGATTCCAGCACATCAAGGACCTATATAAGGATGATCCTGACTTTGCTGAGAGCTACAAGGAGTGTGGCAGAGGGAGTCATGGCAAATTCTACATCCATGATTGGTTCTTGTTCCAAGAAAGGAGGTTGTGCATACCACAAGGATCTCTACGGGGGCTTATCATCCGAAAAGCTAATGGAGGTCTTATGGGTCACTTTGGTATCGACAAGACACTAGCAGTGGTCAAGGAGCACTTCTACTAGCCACACATCAAGAGGACAGTAGAAGCCCATTGTGCAAGGTGCATCACTTGCAAAAAGGCGAAGTACCGAGTGCACCTTCACGGGTTGTATCTCCCTCTGCCGATACCTATGCATCCATGGGTGGACAATTCAATTGACTTCGTTCTAGGTCTGCCTAAAATCAATCACAAAGATGTTATCTTTGTAGTGGTAGACCCATTTTACAAGATGGCACATTTCATCCCATGTGCCAATGTCAATTATGCCACGCAAACAGCCGCGCTGTTCTTCAGGGACATAGTACGGCTTCACGGAGTGCCAAGGACCATCGTGTCAGACAGGGACACCAAATTCCTCATCCACTTCTGGAGGACCCTCTGGAGGAAGCTAGGCACGAAGCTGCACTTCTCTACCACCTGCCATCCTCAAACCGATAGCCAATCTGAAGTAGTCAACCGGACATTGTCGACTCTTCTCAGGAATACACTGGGGAAGAACCTCACGACTTGGGTGGAGTGCCTGCCATTCATAGAGCTCGCATACAACCGAGCATTGCACTCATCAACCAAGAAGACCCCTTTTGAAGTAGTCTACGGCTTCAACCCCTTGACACCTTTGAAGCAAACGCCACTGCCACCAGCAGAGATGACCAACCTCAACGGAGCATCCAAGGTGGAGTTCATGAAGAAGATACACCAGAAGGTAGCAGAAAACTTGGAGAAGAGTACCGGGCAGTACGTGACTCATGCCAACAAGGGAAGAAATGAGATGATTTTTCAACCAGGTGACTGGGTGTGGCTACACCTATGGTAGGAGAGGCTCCCAACCTAAGTAGTTTCAAGCTGGCCCCAAGAGGAGATGGACCATTCAGAGTGCTGGAGAGGATCAACAACAACGCCTACCGGATCGAGCTTCCAGGTGAGTTTAATGTGTCTAACACATTCAACGTAACTGATTTAGCTCCTTTCCATGCAGATGAACCAGTTTTGAGGTCAAAACCTACTGAAGGGGGAGGGCATGATGAGGGCATCAGATCGTATGGCCGGCCAGGAGATCAGATTGGCCGACTAGAGTGATTGCCCGAGACGGCTGGGCCATTTGGCATGCCAGCCGGCCCAAGCGGTACCACCGGGCCTACGACCTGACGGGCTGGACCAATCAACGTTTCTGGCGCATAGGCCCAAACCTCCGGCCCAACTGGCGGTGACGTGGATGACACTGTCGGCCCAATTGGTGACGCCGCCAGCTCCGGGATCAACCTGGCTGGCTCCGATGACCATACGGCCAGCTGCTCGCACAGTTCAGCCAGTACAGCCGATCCAGCCGATTGCACCATCATTTCAACATCTACATAACGAGACTCGGACTAGATAAGCTACTAGCTTCAAGACATGCATCTAGATGAAGTTTCTACACAAGTGGTGCCACCAGGAGCAATGACAAGGAGCAGATCAAGGGCGCTCTTCCACAAGTTCAGTTTGTGGGTCAACAAGCTCTTAGAGCATGATCGACAAAGAGCATTGGGCCAAGAGCACAAGGAAGAGTCCAAGGGCTTCTCAACACTACAAAGGACTCCAGAGACTTGGGCTTTAGTGGCAAGAGAGGTCACGGCCCAAAGATTCATAACCCTACTCCAAGTCAAAGAATAGGAGCTAGACGCATGCATGCCACAAGGTTGGCCACCTTCCATTTCTTGGCGGATAGGTAAGAATGGTAAGTTTTCAAATTATATACTTGCCTTTTTCTGTTTTGCAGGGTAGGATTTAGAATATTTACATTTTGAGTCAAAGACAATTTAGGTAGAAGTCCTTTTCGGTTATTCCCTTTGTGTAATGTTTCCTTTTGTGCACTTTTGTAAGTTTTCCATTTTTCTTCTTTGAGTCGACCCTAGAAGGTCAAGCTGCCGAGCATATTAATAAGGCTCCTTCAGCATTGTAGTTTGACAACCTTTACTTTAGTCTTATTTCCAGTTTGTGCATTAGTTTAAGTTTCATTCAAAAAATCATAAAAAAACACCTAAAAATTAAACCGAGTGCATATAGCTCCTATGTGCATCACTAGGGTCTAGATTCATCCTTTTTATTGGAACTTCGTTTTTACTTTTTGTTAAAGCATTTCTAATATTAATTAAGTTAAATAAAAAAAGAAAATCGACCAAAAAAAAGAAATCTAGGAGATTTGCATTAATTACTAAGATTTGCAATATTAACGTTTAGAGTCTTTCCTCTTTTCTAATTTTTCCTTTTCTATGTGCATCTTTTTCTATTATTAAAGAAAATCCTCCTAAAGAATTTTTAGGAGCAAACTAACCTTGTTTTTCTTCTTGTAGCACACGATGGCTGAAGAAAATCAAGATGCAACTGAGGCCATGATGGCCATGTTCACCACCCTCTAAACACTGGAGCATGTAGAGAGGCCGGTGAGATTCCAGGCCATAAGGGATGTGAGGGCTGACCAAGACCGTGCTGAAGGTCCTGATCACCCTAGGACACGGGCAGAACAGGAGTGATGAGGACATCAGGTCGTACATCCGATTGCCCGAGGCAGCAGGACCAGCTGGCACGCCTGCCGGACCAGACAGTACCGCCGGACCCTCGACCTATAGGACCAGACCGGTCAACATCGCCGGCGGAGAGGCCCAAGCTCCCGGCACAATTGGTGGGGACGTGAATGACACCGCCGGTCCCTCTGATGACACCGCCGACTCCGGGATCAACTTGGCCGGTCCTGAAGCCATTCCGGCCAGTACCGCACACAACCCATCCGGTACAGGCCATCCAGCCGAGTACACACGCATTTCCACTTCTACACAAGAGGACTCGGACCAAATGAGCTACCAGCTCCAGGACATGCACTTAGAGGATGTCTCAACACCAGTAGTACCTCAAGGAGCAATAACAAGAAGCAGATCAAGGGTGCTCTTCCACAAATTCAGCCTATGGGTCAACAAGCTTCTAGAAGAAGATCGACTAAGGACAATGGGCCTAAAATACAAGGAAGAGTCCAGTAGCTTCTCAACAACACAAGGGACATCAGAGACTTGGGCTTTAGTGGCAAGAGAGGTCAAGGCCCAGAGACTTGTAACCCTACTCCAAGTCGAAGACTAGGAGCAAGGCGCGTGCATGCCACAAGGACGGCCACTTTCCATTTCTTGGCCATGAGGTAAGATAAGGTAAGTTTACATTCGAATATATTTGCCTCTTTCTGTTTTGCAGGGTAGGATCTAGTTGTTTACATTTTTGAGTCAAAGACATTTTAGGAATAGGTCCTTTTTTTCGATTATGCACTTTTGTATCTTTTCCTTTTGTGCACTTTTGTAAACTTTCCATTTTTTCTTTATTTGTGTCGACCCTAGAAGGTCAAGCTGTCGAGCATATTAATAAGGCTCCTTCCAGCATGTAGTTCGACAACCTTTTTGATTATTAATAAAGTAGAACTTTTTCCCTACAAGCTTTCTCTCAAGAGAGACTTGTGCGCTTAGAACCTAGTTGAGACCAGCCCTCCTAGCTCTAAGTTTGTGATTTATCACGAGGTTCATCACCCCTCGTGTGGTTCACTTCACCCTTCCATCGTTTACCAACCAGAAAACCCCTATCCAGAAGCCTAAGGTTGAGTTTCTCACCTAATCTTCTACAAACAGCCCACGCGCATACATCCTTGAATCAAGGCTTGTATCATTTTGGTATCAGAGCTTAAAGCTCCTAAACCAGGTTGTTTCTATCCTTTTTGCTTGTTTTGTTTTGTGTTCTTGCATTAGTTTCATTCGCATTCAAGAAAAAATCAAAAAAAAAATAACCTCAAACTTCAAACCGAGTGCATCTAGCCTCCTACGTGTATCACTAGGGTTTAGAATTCACTTGTTGCATTGCATACGAGTTTTCCTTTTGTTTTATTCTTATTTCCATTAGTTTTAAGTTAATTTAAAAGAAAAGAAAAGAAAGAGAAAAGGAAAAGAAAAGAGAAAGGAAAGAGGAGATATTTCGAAATTGGACAGCTAAGCATAAGCATCTAGAAGGTTTCCTTTTTCTTGGTCGAATTTCCTTTCCTTAGGAATTTTGCCTTTTTGCATTTTTTCAAATCCCCTATAAAACGAAAACTCTCCTAATAATTTAGGAGTAACCTAATTGTCTTCTTTCTTTGTAGCATACATGGGAGAAGAGAATAGAGACGCAGCTGAAGCCATGATGGCCATGTTCACCACACTCCAAACCCAACTCGCATCCATAGGCGAAAGGTTGGAGCGCGTGGAGAGACCAGTGAGATTCCAGGCCATAAGGCACGTGAGAGCTGAGCAAGACCGTCCTGAGGGTCCTGAGTACCTTAGGACACGGCACGAACAGGAGGAACCCCAGCCAGATGGAGATGAGGACACGCAACCTCATAACTATCACCATAGGCCGAGAGGACCTCCACGGCAACCAGAGGCAGAAGATGATGGCTTTGAGCCATATGGTCTTCACCAGAGACCAAGAATGCCTCCTAGACGTCATGAGGATGGAGATGAACACACCTATAACCGGGTAATTCATCCTGATGTTAAACTAACTCCTCCAACTTTTGCAGGAAAAGTAGACCCCGAGGCTTACCTAGATTGGGAGAAGCGAATGGATCATATCTTTGATCACTACAACCAACCAGGACCTAGGAGAGTCTCAATGGCAGTAGCACAACTCACGGACAATGCCCTCATCTGGTGGGATCGTGAGGTATCTGACAGAAGGAGGAAAAGAATGAGGCCCGTAGACTCATGGGTCGACATGAAAGACCTCATGCGACAAAGGTATGTTCCACCTTATTTTCATAGAGATTTGCAACGACGTTTTCGTACTCTTAAGCAGGGTACCAGATCAGTAGAGGAGTACTATGAAGAGTTCGAGAGGTTGAGGAACAGATTGGAGCTCAATGATGATGAAGAAGCATTGATGGCGCAATTCTTGGATGGACTCCAAGAAAGGATCAGCTGCAAGGTGGAAAGACAAATATACAACGACTTCAAGGACTTGTTCCACCTATCTGTGCAAGCTGAACAGCACATCAAACGTAAGGAGCCAAGACATCCGCAGCAAGCCTAAGACACCTTGGGCACCAAGCAACATGCCTAAGACAGTGGACAAAGGCAAAAGCGTGGAGATCGAGTCAAGGTTCAAGAGCAAGCCTCCTGAACCCACCCGTGACCAGAGAGAGCCTGGTAAGTCTTCTAACCCTCAAAGATCACGTGACATAACTTGTTTCAAGTGTAGGGGACGTGGACACATCTCAAGGGAGTGCCCAAACAACCGAGTCATGCTGATTACGGAGGCAGGAGAATATGAGTCCCAAGATGAAGAGGACTATGAACCAGAAGGAGAATATGGTGACATTGAGTACCCTGATGTGGGGGAAGTGCTGGTCACTAGACGTATCCTCAGTGCAATGGTGGATCCTTCAGAGACCATCCAAAGGGAGAACATCTTCCACAGCCGTTGCACCATCAAGGGAAAGGTATGTAACCTCATCATAGATGGTGGTTCTTGCACTAACGTTGCTAGTGCATATATGGTTGATAAGCTAGGTCTAGAGAGGACACGGCATCCTCGACCATATAGACTGAGATGGCTCGATGACAAAGTGGAGCTCAAGATCCATGAGCAAGTCACTGTGCCATTCAGTGTGGGCAAGTACCAAGACCAAGTCGTGTGCGACGTGGTGCCCATGCAAGCTGGCCATCTTCTGCTAGGAAGACCATGGCAGTTTGACAAAGAGACCAGGCATGATGGCAGAACCAATCTCTACACCTTCGTGCATGACAAGAGAAAGGTCAGCCTAGCTCCTCTCACACCTGCCCAAGTACATGAGCTACAACTACAAATGAGTAAGGAAAAGAAATTGTCAAGTCTAATTTTCTTATTCAACCTAGTCATGTCCGGAGAGCTTTAGCCTCGAAGGAAGGAATGTTACTAATGGTTTTCAAGGAAGTGTTGAGCATAGAACAGGGACAGGTAGAGCTACCTCATGAAGTAGCAACACTCCTCAACAAATTCCAGGATGTGTTTCCAGAGGAGATACCAGCAGGCTTGCCTCCTTTACGTGGCATAGAACACCAGATTGATCTAGTGCCCGGAGCAGCCCTGCCCAACCGGCCAGCCTACCGGATGAGTCCAGAGGAGTCCAAGGAGCTTGAGAAGCAAGTCAAGGAGCTCCTGGAGAAAGGATATGTTCGAGAGAGCCTCAGTCCATGTGCTGTACCAGTGCTACTAGTGCCCAAGAAGGATGGGACTTGGCGCATGTGCGTGGACTGCCGAGCAATCAACAACATCACAGTCAAGTATAGGCATCCAATACCACGACTGGATGACATGCTAGATGAGCTGAGTGGAGCCACGGTCTTCTCCAAGATAGACCTCAAAAGTGGATACCACCAGGTAAGAATGAAGGAAGGTGATGAGTGGAAGACTGCTTTCAAGACAAAGCAAGGGCTCTACGAGTGGACAGTCATGCCATTTGGCTTGACTAATGCCCCAAGCACCTTCATGCGCCTTATGAACCAAGTTCTTAGGGCGTACATCAGTAAGTTCGTAGTAGTTTATTTTGATGATATACTTGTTTATAGTAAGTGCCTACGGGAACACCTCACACATCTTGAGATGGTCCTTAAAACCCTTCGACAAGAAGAGCTTTATGCCAATCTCAAGAAGTGCACCTTTTGTACTGATAAGCTTGTCTTTTTAGGTTTTGTTGTGAGTTCACAGGGCCTACAGGTTGATGAGGAGAAGATTCGAGCCATACAAGAATGGCCAACACCAGGAAACATCAGCCAAGTAAGGAGCTTCCACGGACTGGCCAGCTTCTATAGGAGATTCGTGCCCAACTTCAGCAGTATTGCCTCACCACTGACGGCAGTAGTGAAGAAGAACGTGGGATTCAGCTGGGGAGAAGCTCAGGAGAAGGCATTCAAGGCCTTGAAGGACAGCCTTACACATGCACCAGTGCTAGTCCTTCCCGACTTCAACAAGACGTTTGAAGTGGAGTGTGATGCCTCTGGAATAGGCATAGGAGCAGTGCTAACCCAAGGAGGGAGACCAGTGGCATACTTCAGTGAGAAGCTAGGTGCTGCCTCACTGAACTACCCCACTTATGACAAGGAGCTTTATGCCCTTGTCCGAGCATTGGAGACTTGGCAGCATTACTTGCTGTCCAAGGAGATTGTGATCCACACTGATCATGAGACTCTCAAACACCTCAGAGGGCAAACCAATCTCAAGAGGAGACATGCCAGGTGGATGGAGTTCATAGAGACCTTTCCGTACATCATCAAGTACAAGAAGGGCAAAGACAATGTGGTAGCCGATGCACTATCAAGGAGGTTTGCCTTGATATCAACCATGGAGGCAAAAGTCCTAGGATTCTAGCACATCAAGGATCTTTACAAGGATGATCCTGACCATGCTGAGAGCTACAAGGAGTGTAGCACAGGGAGTCATGGCAAATTCTACATCCATGAGGGATTTTTGTTCCGAGAAAGAAGGCTGTACATACCACAAGGGTCACTAAGGGAGCTTATCATCCGAGAAGCTCATGGAGGAGGACTCATGGGCCACTTTGGTGTCGACAAGACCCTAGCAGTGGTCAAGGAGCACTTCTACTGGCCACACATCAAAAGGACAGTAGAAGCACATTGTGCAAGGTGCGTCACTTGCAAGAAGGCAAAGTCCCGAGTGCAACCTCACGGGTTGTATCTCCCACTGCCCATACCAACACATCCATGGGTGGACATCTCGATGGACTTTGTTCTAGGTCTGCCAAGATCAACCAAAAAGACGCAATCTTTGTAGTGGTGGACAGATTCTCCAAGAT
>JAEVFF010000480.1:243646-260372 GCA_018901945.1 Pugionium dolabratum
AAGCTCATTGTGCAAGATGCATCACTTGCAAGAAGGCAAAGTCCCGAGTGCAACCTAACGGGTTGTATCTCCCACTGCCCATACCAACACATCCATGGGTGGACATCTCGATGGACTTTGTTCTAGGTCTGCCCAAGATCAACCACAAAGATGCAATCTTTGTAGTGGTGGACAGATTCTCCAAGATGGCACATTTCATTCCATGTGCCAATGTCAATGATGCCACGCAAACAGCTGAGCTGTTCTTCAGGGAGATAGTACGGCTTCATGGAGTGCCAAGGACCATCGTATCAGACAGGGACACCAAGTTCCTCAGCCATTTCTGGAGGACCCTTTGGAGAAAGCTAGGCACGAAGCTACTCTTCTCTACCACTGCCATCCTCAAACCGATGGCCAAACTGAAGTTGTCAACAGGACACTATCAACTCTTCTCAGGACTACACTAGGGAAGAACCTAAAGACTTGGGTGGAGTGCCTGCCATTCATTGAGTTCGCCTACAACCGAGCCGTGCACTCAGCAACCAAGAAGACACCATTTGAAGTGGTATACGCTTCAACCCTCTCACCCATTGGAGCAAACACCACTGCCACCAGCTGAGATGACCAACCTCAACGGAGCATCCAAAGCAGAGTTCATAAGGAGATTACACCAGAAGGTAGCAGAGAAACTTGGAGAAGAGGACCGGACAGTACGTGACTCATGCCAACAAGGGAAGAAAGGAGGTGATCTTTCAACCAGGCGATTGGGTGTGGCTACACCTACGGCAGGAGAGGTTCCCAAACCTAAGGAGTTCCAAGCTAGCACCAAGAGGAGATGGACCATTCAGAGTGCTCGAGAGGATCAACAACAACGCCTACCGGATCGAGCTTCCAGGTGAGTTTAATGTGTCCAATACGTTTAATGTTACTGACTTGGCCCCTTTCCATGCAGATGAACCAGTTTTGAGGACAAAACCTACTGAAGAGGGAGGGATGATGAGGACATCAGGTCGTACATCCAGCCAGGAGACCAGACTGGCCGACCAGGAAGCTTGCCCGAGACAGCAGGACCATCTGGCGCGTCTTCCAGCCCAAGCGGTACCGCCGGGCCTTTGACAAAGGGGGCCGGACCGACCAACACTTCCGGCGGAGAGGCCCAAACCTCCAGCCCAACTTTCGGCAATGTGGATGACACCGCCGGCCTCATTGGTGACGCTGCCGGCTCCGGTATCAATATGGCCGGCTCCAATGACATTTCGGCCAGTACCTCACACAGTCCAGCCGGTACAGCCGATCTAGCCGATTGCACCACCATTTCAACATCTGCACAAGAAGACTCGGACCAGATAAGCTACCAGCTTCAATACATGCATCTAAAGGAATTCTCTACACCAGTGGTGCCACCAGGAGCAATGACAAGGAACAGATCAAGGGCGCTCTTCCACAAGTTCAGCTTGTGGGTCGACAAGCTCCTAGAGGATGATTGACAAAGGACATTGGGCCGAGAGTGCAAAGAAGAGTCCAAAGGCTTCTCAACAAGGCAAAGGACTTCAGAGACTTGGGCTTTTGTGGCAAGAGAGTTCAGGACCCAAAGATTCCTAACCCTATTCCAACTCGAAGACTAGGAGCAAGGCGCATGCATGCCACAAGGTCGGCCACCTTCCATTTCTTGCCCGAAAGGTAAGAAAGGTAAATTTTCAAATTATATACTTGCCTCTTTATGTTTTGCAGGGTAGGATTTAGATTGTTTACATTTTTGAGTCAAAGACATTTTAGGTAGAAGTCCTTTTTCGGTTATGCACTTTTGTAAGTTTTCCATTTGTGCACTTTTGTAAGTTTTTCATTTCTTTTCTTGAGTCGACCCTAGAAGGTCAAGCTGTCGAGCATATTAATAAGGCTCCTTCCAGCATTGTAGTTCGACAACCTTGTTGATAATTAATAAAGATCGAATTTTCTTTCTACAAGTTATTCTCTCAAGAGACTTGTGCGATTAGAACCTAGTTGAGACCAGCCCTCCTAGCTCTAATTTTGTGATTTATCACGAGGTTCATCACCCCTCGTGTGGTAAACTTCACCCTTCCATCCATTACCAAATAGAAAACCCCCATCCAGAAGCTTAAGGTTGAGTTTCTCACCTAAACTTCTCCAAACAGTCCACGCGCGTACAGCCTTGAATCGAGACTTGTATCATTTTGGTATCAGAGCTTAAAGCTCCTAAAACCAGGTTGTTTTCTATTCTTTATTTAGTATTGTTTCCAGTTCTTTCATTAGATTAAGTCGCATTCAAGAAATATCATAAAAATAACATCAAACTCCAAACCGAGTGCATCTAGCTTCTACGTGCATCACTAGGGCCTTGTACCTTTCTATGTCCCCATTGCTCTTATACTTGATGGTGAACACCCACTTGGAACTCACAGCCTTCTTGCCTTTGGGAAGTTCTTGTATATCCCATGTATGATTCCTTTTCATAGCTCCCTTCTTATCTCTTACTGCATCTAACCATTCTTTCTTGCTCTTAGCTTCTTCATAAGTACTTGGAATCTGACTCTGTTCAATCTTTCCAAGGAATGCTTGATGACTAGATGGCAAGAGGTCAAGGGAACAAACAGTTTGTATGGGATGAGCCACGGCCTGGTTGTTGTAGAATACCCTAGTGTTCCTAAGTCTAGTACTCCTCCTTAAATGCTGAACAGGTGGTGCAGCCTCCTCTACAACGGTTTCCTCTTCCATTTGGTGAATAGGTTCCTCTATACCCACTTCCAAGTCGTCTTGTTCTTGGTTTTGGGCCGTAGCTTCTTCTTGGATTGGAGTTGGTTCTTGAGTTACCGCCCCTTGTTCATTCTCTTGGGTATCTTGTGAACTACTTGGGATTCTTTCTTCTTCTTGTGTTGAATCCTTTGGCACATCATTTCCCAAATGATTCAAGAGAAACCTCAAACTCATAGCCAAATCAGAAGGTGACCTTGAGAGATCCTTCAATCCTTCCAATCTTTCTGATCATTATAGCTTCGTTCTTCTATGAACTTGACATCTCTAGACACATATGTCCTGTTGTTGCTCGGATCATAATACTTATAACCCTTTTGTGTTGTCGAATATCCAAGGAACATACATTTGATGCTCTTTGCCTCCAACTTGTTTCTTAGATCACCTGGAACATACACAAAGCACACACACCCAAATACACGTAAATGATCAATGGAGGGTTTAGTTTTCTTGAGTACCTCAAATGGGGATATGTCTTGCAAGACTTTGGTTGGATTCTTAGATCACCTGGAACATACACAAAGCACGCACACCCAAATACACATAAATGATCAATGGAGGGTTAAGTTTTATTGAGTACCTCAGATGTGGATATGTCTTGCAAGACTTTGGTTGGAATCCGATTGATGAGGTAGCAAGCAACTAAGACTGCATCTCCCAAAAAACGTTTAGGAACATTGGTATGAAACATCATGGATCTTGCTACTTCCATTAAGTGTCGGTTCTTGCTTTCAGCAACTCCATTTTGTTGTGGTGTGTGTGGGCAGCTAGTTTGATGTAGTATTCTATGTTTGTTTAAGTGAGCTTTGAATCTTTGACTTGTGTATTCCCCTCCATTATCTGATCTTAACACTTTGATCTTGACATTGAATTGATTAGTAACATAATTATGAAAGTTTATAAATGCCTCATAAACCCTATCTTTATATGGAAGTAATGTAACCCATGTATATTTCGATTTCTCATCTATAAAGGTCACAAAATATTTATTCCTATCTCTAGACATGCAAGGTGAGGTCCAAACATCGGACTGTACTAAATCAAAGCAATGCTCATAAATTGTAGACGATTTAGGGAAAACAACACGACAATGTTTGCCAAGGATACAAGCCTCACAAGGTGAGTGATCATAAGCAACATTATGCATTATTAATCTTAAAGCACGAGCATGAGGATGTCCTAATCTAGCATGCCATAAGAAATCTTTATTAGCAAAAGCACAGGATTTGAAAGCTAAGAAATCCGAATTGCTTGGAGGAGTGTTCTCAAGAACATAGAACTCATCTTGAGTCCCACCACTTACAAGTATCTTACCACGCTTAATATTGTGAAAATAAAGATTGTTAGGTCCAAAAGTAACATTGCAATTCAGGTCTTTAGTAGCCCTTTTGACCGAAACTAGGTTAGACTTAAACTTAGGTACAAAGAAAGCATTACTTTCTTTGTGAAATAGTTTTAATTTTCCGGTTCCTTCAATTGGAATACCCTTACCATCAGCTATAGTTACTTTTCGTAGACATGGTTCAATGTTCTTTAACAACCTAGCATTGCTAATCATATGGTGAGAAGCACCCGAACCCACTACCAACTTATGATCCGGTTATCAAGCAATTTATGGGAGTAGAGTGTGATACCGGAGAGTTTTGAGGCGTAGGCCTTGATGAGATCCTCCAAGTCACTCTTCTTAACATACTCCATGGATACATTCATAGCTAGCTCCCATCCTTGGTTGGATGAACTTGCCGGTTCAGTCACAACCTTTTGAGAGATGTTAGCCTTTGAATCCTTGAACCAGTTTGGCTTGAGATGAGGATGAAGTATCCAGCACTTGTCCTTGATGTGGCCATTCCTCTTAAAATTTTCACACATCACACTCTTCCTGTCCTCTTGCTTAAACACGCTCTTGTTGGCCATGACTAGTTCTCCTTTTCCACCAAACAAACCAATGTTGCCTTGCTCCTTTTGAATATGTGAGCACACCTCTTCGAAATCAGGGAGTTTTGGCTCTCTTAGGATGTACTTAATTACATCCTTAAAGGCTGAATTTAGGTTGATAAGGAGCCCGAATATCTTGTCTTGTTCCTTTCTTTCATTAAGCACCTTTGGATCCATATAACTTGGTCTCAACATGTCAAGATCGGACCATGTTGACTGGAACTTGCCAAGGAACTTTGTGAACTCCATATCCTCTTGGTGTAGATCATTGAGAGCCTTCTTAACCTCGTACACATGGCTGAGGTTTGAAACATCCCCATACACCCTCTTGAGAGTCTCCCAAAGAGACTTGGCGGTTTCAGAATATGAATAAGCTTCAAGTATGGATGGGTCCAATGAATTTTGGAGGAATCCAAGGACTGATTGATCTTCTTGGAACCACCTAGCTTCTTCTTTTCGTGTTGCCTCATCCTTCTTCTCCTTTGGATCCTCTATAGTTTGAGTATTATCCTCCAAGATGTGATTCCAAAGTCCTTTGCCACAAATGGCTGTCTTGATGGGTCTTGACCATAATGTGTATTTCAATCCTTTGAGAACTACTGGTATCACCGTAGGTTTCAAGCTGGAACTAATTTGAACTGTAACCTCCAGTGTTAGTCTTTGAAGATCTCAAAGGAGGCAGCTTTTATGGTTGAATAAAACAGAGAGTTTTTAGTTTAAAGGCTGAGACGATTTTTGACAGAATTTTAGATTAGAAATTGAGAGATTTAAGTAGAAAAGATAAGAGAATGATCTTATGCTCCGATACCATGTAAGAATATTAAGATTAGAGAGGAGAAATGTGAAGAATTGAATGTGGAAACTCAAAGAGAAGCATGAGAAAATGAGAAATGTCTAAGACTTCTGGAGAAAAATGTACTAAGAGTTAAATCATACATTGAGTATTTACAGCCCTTTTATAGAGCATTTACAATGTGAACACAAAAAAACAAATTCAAACTTTTGGATGAGCTTGAATAGAGGAGCAGCTTCTTAACAACCAATGAGAAGAGAGGGGAAGAGTTGCAAACTGTCTCATGAACATTTGGGTTTGGTTACCAAGGCTGTGTGTAGCAGGCATGACTGTTTGGTGTGGTTACCAAGACTGTGTGCAGCATTGACATGTCTTTTTCACCTTGATTCTTCTCCCAAAGGCAGCTATTTAACCATTTTAACCATGTGGTTAATAATAACTCCCTCCTTTTTTTTCCTTGTTATTCAAACTGAATTTTCGTTCTCACACTTGCCTTGTAAGTCAAGATAAGTCTTATTTGATTTTTCTATGTCAATACACGTTAAGATAGATCAATTTTCTATATTATAAAAATTTAACACCGAAATAGCATATAAAATGACACGAATCAAATGATCACGATAAGCTAGCTCAATTTTCTATATTGTTAGAAAATTAAAGAGCAAAATAGCTATGTCAAAGCCTCCAAGTAATCCAATCTATCCCAACCTCCGTGATGCCATGCATTATGCTTCATTTATAAGCTTTTACTAAAACAGCACCAATGATCAGTTTAGAATGATTATTTTAACTTTCTGTTCCACTTACATGTCTGCACTAAATAATCTTTAACTTTTGATTTAGAGCTCAAAATGACTTGAGTCCAACACCCACATTAAACTAGCTCAATTTTCCATATTGTGACATTATTCCAGACTGAAAAAGCTATGAAAAACCTCAAAGTAATCCAATGTATCCCAAAATGCGTGATGCTATACATTATGCTTCATTTATAATCTTTTACTTAATGAGCACGAATTATCAGTTTAGAATGATTATTTTAACTGGCCGAACAACTTGACATTTCTACACTAAATCATCTATAACTTTTGATTTGTAAGTTAGAATGACAAGAATCAAACGCACACGTTTAGCTAGCTCAATTTTCTATATTGGAACCAAATTTAACACCGAAATAGCTACGAAAAAGCCTACATGTAATCCAATCTATCCTAAACTGTGTGATGTCATACATTGTGCTTCATTTATAAGTCTTTACTCAAGGAGCATCAATGATCAGTTCATAATGATCATTTAAACTAGCTGAGCTACTTGACATATCCGCATTAAATCGTCTTAACTTTTGATTTACAGCTCAAAATGACATGATTTCAACGCCTACGTTAAACTAGCTCAATTTTCCATATTGTGACAATAGATGAGACTGAAAGAACTACTGTGTGACGCCATGCATTATGCTTCATTTATATGGCTTTGCTCAAGGAGCACCAATTATCAATGATCATTTTAACTGGCCTATTAACTTGACATGTCCGCACTAAATTGTTCGTAACTTTTGATTTAGAGTTCCAAATGACACGAATCAAATGCTCACGATAAGCTAGCTCAATTTACTATAATGTTATAAAATGTAAGACCGAAATAGCTTCGACAAAGCCTCCAAGTAATCTAATCTATCCCAACCTCCGTGATGCCATGCATTATGTTTCATTTATAAGCCATTAGTGAAGGAGCACCAACGATCAGTTTATAATGATCATTTTAACTATCCTATCAATTTGACATGTATTCACTAAATCGTCAGTAACTTTTGATATAGAGTTACAAATGACACGAATCCATTGCCCACGTTAAGCTAGTACAATTTTCTATATTGTGAGAAAATTTAAGTCTAAAATAGCTACGAAAATGCCTCCAAGTAATCCAATCTATCCCAAACAGTGTGATGACATGCATTATACTTCATTTATAAGCTTTTACTCAATGAGCACGAATGATCAGTTTAGAATGATCATTTTAATTGGCCAAAAAACTTGACATGTCCGCACTAAATCGTCTTTAACATTTGATTTAGAACTCAAAAATGACACCAGTTCAACGCCCACGTTAAACGAGCTCAATTTTCCATTGTGACAACATTTGAGAATGAAATAGCTACGGCAAAGCCTCCAAGTAATCCAATCTTTCCCAAATAGCGTGATGCAATACATTTTGCTTCATTTATAAGTGATTACTCAAAGAGCACCAATGATCACTTTAGAATTATCATTTTAACTTGTCGATCAACCTGATACGTACATAATAAATCGTCCGTAACTTTTGATTTAGAATTCGAAATGACACGAATCAAATGCCCACGTTAACCTACCTCAATTTTCCATATTGTGACAACATTTGAGACTGAAAGAGCTATGAAAAGGCCTCCAAGTAATCCAATGTATCCCAAACTGTGTGATGCCATGTATTATGCTTCATTTGTAAGTCTATACAAAAGGAGCGCCAATGATCAGTTTAGAATGATCATTTAAACTGACCGATCAACCTGATATGTGCAGACTAAATCATCCTTAGAGTTCAGAATGACACGAGTCCAACATCCACGTTAAGCTAGCTCAATTTTCTATATTGTGACAACATTTAACACCAAAACAGCAACAACAAAGCCATTAAATAATCCAATCTAACCCAAACTACGTGATGTCAATCATTATGCTTCATTTATAAGCCTTTATTCATGGAGCACCAATGATCAGTTTAGAATGATCATTTTAACTAGCTGATCAACTTGATATGCCCGCACTAAATTGTCTTTAACTTTTGATTTAGAGCTCAAAATGACATCAGTCCAACGCCCACGTTAAGCTAGCTTAATTTCCCATATTGTGACAACATTTGAGTCTGAAATAGCTACAACAAAGCCTCAGAGTAATCCTATCAATTCCAATGTATTGTGTTCTATTGTGACTGGTATGACAATGGCATGGGTCAACATGAAGACGAATTCGGTGTTACATCAGTTCACTCTCGTAAGCGATATCGAAAATATGATCCTTTTATCTTTGCATCACAAGCGGACTAGGTTTGTTAAATTCGATATCCTCGTGTGAGGAATAACCAAGATCCATGGATTACAGTGACCCCAATACATGCTACAGGAATGCTATGTGGTATTACCGAACAAGACCATATGCAACAAAGCACAATTGATAACTTAGGTTCCATAGAAACTTCTTTTGAAATTAACTTTGTTGTTGATGACACCACTCATGAAGATTACAACGTGTTTCAAGATTCAGAAGAAGAGATTGACGAGTATGACGACCAAAATTCAGCTAATTCAGAATATTCATCAAACTCATATTAAATTTGTGATAATAATATTTTATTTCTTTTCATTCATTAATTATATATAAATTATCTTTTTCAGATAATAGTTCATTTCACATTATTATAATTAGAATAAATTATAGTAAACCAAAAAATATTGAAAATAAATATTTATGATTTTATTTTTAAATTTATCTGCAGAGATATATATTTTTCAAAATATCCTCACCCAACGGATTTCCGACGGCAATGGTAATTCTGTCGGAAACCCATCGATAATCATCTAATTATGACTTTATTTTGAAATTTATCTATATATTTTTTTTAACTTTTTTAATTTAATATATTTTTGAAATATTGATTTACCTAAATGACGGATTTCCGACGGCTTCGATAATTCCGTCGGAAAGCCATCGGAAAACCTTCAAAAACGTAATTGCAACATGGGCATAGTATTTGTCGATCATGCATGTGATCTAAGCCATCCGATGGATTTTCTATGGATTCCCGATGGCTATGCGCGGGAAACATAATTCCCAACGCGGGTTTTCGCAAAAATATTTATTTTATTCCTGATTGATTCCTGACTGAAATTGCCATCAGAAATTTTTAATACAACCTATGGCCGTTTCTTATTTTTTCTCTCGTGTTTCTCTCCAACAAAATCTCTTCGCCTCTGTGCCGTGTTGTCGCCGGAAATCACTGATGTCGTCGCCGGAATTCGACATGTGGTCGTAAATCATGTAAGATACCTAGCATATATATCATAATCTAGATTTGGAGAATTTGATACCGTAGTGTTTATGATAACATAGAACTCTATTTAAAATGTCGTCATGAATTTTTCATTGACTTAATGCTTCTTCCTTAGTGTATTATATATACATATATAGATATCCATAGTCTTTCTGTTCAGTACGCGGTTGATCCTAAATACTTAAATAGCTTGATTTAGCAAGTTCGGATCATGTGTTTGAACCCAAGTACTCAGCTGTAGAGATTAAATAATCATGTTTAATTGTTTGAAAATCTATCAATATACTGTTCGGTTTAACATCGGTTTTTATGTTAGGGGAACTAATTTATTTTTCCAGCATTTTGTTGCACTTTTGGATGCTTATATGTTTTTGCTAGAGTTCTCTTCAATGAGCATCATCTTCAATGAGCATTAACGATGATGGATAAGCAAAAAATGATATAAACCATTATTTTTAGAATTTGGTCATTTTTAGAATTCTATATTTGTAAAAGAATAGATGTTTAAATGTTATAAATGAAAACGATCTATATTCGTATAGTTATACATACACAGTTGTACTTTGTTATATTTATAAAAACTTATAAGATGTGTTGTCTTTGTTGCATTGTATGAGTATTTTTTTGTTGCATTATATGAATATTTTTTTTTGTCACTAATTCACAACGGGCCGACCCAATATCCTAATATCTTCATATGAAGATTTACCACCCTCCTACGAGTGACGGTGGAGTCAAACTCAACACCTTTAAGATGGACGTAGAGGTGGTACAACCATTAGATCACTTACTCCTCCTGCATTGTATGAGTATTTATTTGTTTAAATGTATGAAAGCAAAAGTTAATTTAAGATAATAATCAATTATGTTTAAATTTTGAGGTGCCGTATCGTAATACATTAGTTTTTCATTCAATGTATCATAAACGCCGTAAACTTTGATAGGAAGTCTACATTGATATCATAAATAGCGAAGTCTACTTTGATATGAATAAACGCCGAAAACTTCTCGGAGAAATGTGCTTCAGCCGGAATAAACTGTTTTTCTCACCAAAGCATACTTCGCGAAGTCTTCGACCTTTATTTCTATCAAAACAGACTTCTCGGAGAAGTCTGCTTCAGCTGGAATAATCTGGTTTTCTGCCCAAAGCATACTTTTCAAAGTCTCCGGCGTTTATTCCGATCAAAGAGAACTTCTCCAAGAGGTCTGCTTTGATCGGAATAAACGCCGAAGACTTCTCGGAAAAGTCTGCTTCAGCAGGAATAAACTGTTTTTCTCACCAAAGCAGACTTCGCGAAGTCTTCGATTTTTATTCCTACCAAAGCAGACTTCTCGTAGAAGTTTGGTTTGATCGGAATAAATACCGAAGATTTCTCGGAGAAGTCTACTTCACCCAGAATAAATTGTTTTTCTCCCCAAAGTAGATTTCGCGAAGTCTACGACGTTTATTCCTATCAAATCAGACTTCTCCAAGAAGTCTACTTTGATAGGAATAAACACCGAAAACTTCTCGGAGAAGTCTGATTCAGCCGGAATAAACTGTTTTTCTCACCAAAGCAGACTTCTCGGAGAAGTCTGATTTAGTGAGAAAAACAGTTTATTCTTGTTAAAGAGAGATTTATTCCGATTAAAGCAGAATTTGAAAAGTCTGCGGTCGTAATCTGTTCGACCAGACACGTCTTGCAACTCTTCTGGTGTCAGGGTTGCGGGAACCTGTGTTGTGCTTCTTGGTTGAAATTGCGTAACTAAATGATCTGAAAAATATAACCGAAGCCAAAACACGAAAACTAACCTTCAATCTTTATTTTTTATATACGCGACTTAAATGATGACCAATATAGACTCACAGAAGCTTGTATTAACAGATAATGATGAAATTTTGCAAAGTTGGAAGCTTTTGAATGTAGTGTGAAGAGAGAAATTGGAAGAAAATGTGAGAGAAAATGAAAGAGGCTGGGATGAATGAGATTTGATGAAGGAGTAGAGGTATGATGATGGGTGTGTCGATGGAATTAAGAGCTCTCAACAACCACGACAATGGTGGTTGTGTGCAATGAAGAAGATGGCATTTTCATAATATTTTTGAAAAATTTGTTCATAATCGTCTTTTTGTTGTTTTTTTTAAGTTAATGGCAAAGTTGTAAATAAAGTTATTGTTGAAGGATAAAAAAGAGATAGAAAGTTAGTTTTGCAAAAAAAAAGTTTATGTGGTTAAATTTGCAATTGAAGATAAATTTTATGTCAATTTTGCAAATGACCCTTGTTAAAAACAAGTAATCTTTCTTCACACACAAATATGGTGGCAAGTTATATGGAGTGATAATCACCGGCCATAATGAATGATTTCGAGACATCCCAAATGTATTGAACATTGTGAGATTTAATAGCAAATATTGGATGTAGATATTCAAAAAATTTCCACTCTGCAGCATCAGACGGATGTCATCTTCTACTTCATGCTCTACGTAGCACCTCATTGCCTCAACGGTTTTCTCGCTTTGATACATTCTCTTAAGTTTGTCGCCTATAGGTAAATACTACATAAGACTGAAATGTATGCTCGTCCGGCCCGCGCTTGGCTTATATCGGGGGGAATCGCAAAATTTACATTTTTCCCATTTTTCATCTTCTTTACAAAAGATCATACAATTGTGAACACACAAGTCAATTGTATAAAATGGGAGCCTTAAATTTCGCATCAATTTTTGGTTTCATCATATGAATCCGTTGACTGATTCTCCTCGGGCAAATATTCAGTAAACAGTTCCGCCCAAGTGTCCATGCATTTTTCATGTAGGTTAAAATCAGACGTAATGTTCATGAACCGAGCAGTTAAAGATAACTGTGAGTGCCCTTCTTGACAACCATCATACAATGGATTTTTCGCAGCTTCTAACATGTTGTAAATTTTTTGTGGTTCTGAATTTGGTTCTTTTACATTATTAAATTCTTCCTCATGATGAGTATAGTACTCATCAGTCGTATTCTCACGAAATACATCCGTCACCATTTCAACATATCTATTACCGGATGCACCTACTGTTCCTTCACTTCCACATGTAGCTCCCTGATTTCTATGGACATCATCAACCCGACTACTCATGCCTAACTAAACATTAAGTTCTTCTCCATGTTTATACCCAATATAATAATTTGGCATAAACCCTCGACTATATAGATGATTCCAAATTTTGCATCTTGGAAAAAATTTATTAGTTTTGCAACTAATACAAGAACAGAAAACCTTACCGCCGCTATTTTGAGTTATTGGTTGAATACTTGAAAAGTTAATGAACTCCTTCATGCCTTGTGCAAATTACGCTAATATATTTTTGATTGATTATAAATCCTTTTATACATCCAATCTCTTGAATTATTGTAATTTCTCCACATGTTTGAATTTTTTTTCTTTTGATTCTACAAATGAAAGAATGAGACATGGGGGCATATATATATAAGATTTTCACACTAGTTTGCCACTAGTTTGCCACTACTTTGCAATTACTTTGCCACTAGTTTGCCACTACTTTGCAACTATTTTGCTACCACAATACTATGGTCGCTTATTTGTAGGTATACCTATACCACACACATGGTTTTCATGTTGTGGCTTTGCCACCACTTTCTGACTAAAGAGCCACTCCCACCTTGGTCACAAATTGCTCGCATTTTTCCGACCAATATGCGACCAACAAGTGGCTGTACCACAAGCAGTTGCTAAGCAATCGCAAATGGGCGACTGATTAGCTGCTGCCAGTGCTGTTCGCACATTAGTCGCATATTGGATGCAAAATGGTTGCATATTGCGACCTATATGTGATGAGGACATCAGGTCGTACATCCAGCCAGGAGACCAGACTGGCCGACCAGGAAGCTTGCCCGAAATAGCAGGACCATCTGGCGCGCCTGCCGGACCAGACAGTACCGCCGGACCCTCGACCTATAGGACCAGACCGGTCAACATCGCCGGCGGAGAGGCCCAAGCTTCCGGCACACTTGGGGGGGGCGTGAATGACACCGCCGGTCCCTCTGATGACACCACCGGTCCCTCTGATGACACCGCCGACTCCGGGATCAACTTGGCCGGTCCTGAAGTCATTCCGGCCAGTACCGCGCACAATCCAGCCGGTACAGCCGATCCAGCCGAGTACACGCGCACTTCCACTTCTACACAAGAGAGTACACGCGCATTTCCACTTCCCCACAAGAGGACTCGGACCAAATGAGCTACCAGCTCCAGGACATGCACCTAGAGGAAGTCTCTACACCAGTGGTACCTCAAGGAGCAATGACAAGAAGCAGATCAAGGGCACTCTTCCAAAAATTCAGCTTATGGGTCGACAAGCTCCTAGAGGAAGATCATCTAAGGACAATGGGCCAGAAGAGCAAAGTAGAGTCCAAAGGCTTCTCAACAACACAAGGAACATCAGAGACTTGGGCTTTAGTGGCAAGAGAGGTCAGGGCCCAAAGATATTTAACCCTACTCCAAGTCGAAGACTAGGAGCAAGGCGCGTGCATGCCACAAGGACGGCCACCTTCCATTTCTTGGCCGTGAGGTGAGTTAAGGTAAGTTTACATTCGAATATATGCCTCTTTCTGTTTTGCAGGGTAGGATCTAGTTGCTTTACATTTTTGAGTCAAGAACATTTTAGGAATAGGTCCTTTTTCGGTTATACACTTTTGTATCTTTTTCCTTTTGTGCACTTTTGTAAACTTTCCTTTTCTTTATTTGAGTCGACCCTAGAAGGTCAAGCTGTCGAGCATATTAATAAGGCTCCTTCCAGCATTGTAGTTCGACAACCTTTTTGATAATTAATAAAGATCGAACTTTTTCCCTACAAGTTTTCTCTCAAGAGACTTGTGCGCTTAGAACCTAGTTGAGACCAGCCCTCCTAGCTCTAAGTTTGTGATTTATCACGAGGTTCATCACCCCTCGTGTGGTTCACTTCACCCTTCCATCTTTTACCAACCAGAAAACCCCCATCCAGAAGCCTAAGGTTGAGTTTCTCACCTAATCTTCTACAAACAGCCCACGCGCATACATCCTTGAATCAAGGCTTGTATCATTTTGGTATCAGAGCTTAAAGCTCCTAAACCAGGTTGTTTCTATCCTTTTGCTTGTCTTGTTTTTAGTTCTTGCATTAGTTTAAGTCGCATTCAAGAAAAATAAAAAAAACAACATCAAACTCCAAACCGAGTGCATCTAGCCTCCTACGTGTATCACTAGGGTTTAGATTCACTTTTGCATTGCCATTCACGTTTTCCTTTTTGTTTAATTCATATTTCCATTAATTTTAAGTTAAATTAAAAAGAAAAGAAAAGAAAAGAAAAGAAAAAGGAAAGAAAAGAGAATAGGAAAATACCCAAGATATTTCGAATTGGACAGCTAGCACAAGTTGTCTAGGAAGTTTCCTTTTTCCTTGTAGTCGAATTTCCTTTCCTTAGGATTTTTCCTTTTTGCATTTTTTTCAACCCCATATAAAAAGAAAACCCTCCTAATAATTTAGGAGCACCCTAATTGTCTTCTTTCTTTGTAGCACACCATGGGAGAAGAGAATAGAGACGCAACTGAAGCCATGATGGCCATGTTCACCACACTCCAAACACAACTCGCATCCATAGGCGAGAGGTTGGAGCGCGTGGAAAGACCAGTAAGATTCCAGGCCATAAGGCACGTGAGAGCTGAGCAAGACCGTCCTGAGGGTCCTGAGTACCTTAGGACAGGCACGAACAGGAGGAACCCCAGCCAGATGGAGATGAGGACACACAACCTCATAACTATCACCATAGGCCGAGAGGACCTCCACGGCAACCAGAGGCAGAAGATGATGGCTTTGAGCCATATGGTCTTCACCAGAGACCAAGAATGCCTCCTAGACATCATGAGGATGGAGATGAACACACCTACAACCGGGTAATTCATCCTGATGTTAAACTAACTCCTCCAAGTTTTGCAGGAAAAGTAGACCCCGAGGCTTACCTAGATTGGGAGAGGAGAATGGATCATATCTTTGATCACTACAACCAACCAGGACCTAGGAGAGTCTCAATGGCAGTAGCACAACTCACGGACAATGCCCTCATCTGGTGGGATCGTGAGGTATCTGACAGAAGGAGGAAGAGAATGAGACCCGTAGACTCATGGGTCGACATGAAAGACCTCATGCGACAAAGGTTTTGTTCCACCTTACTTTCATAGAGATTTGCAACGTCGTTTTCGTACTCTTAAGCAGGGTACCAGATCAGTAGAGGAGTACTATGAAGAGTTCGAGAAGCTAAGGAACAGATTGGAGCTCAATGATGATGAAGAAGCATTGATGGCACAATTCTTGGATTGACTCCAAGAAAGAATCAGCCGCAAGGTGGAAAGGCAAATCTACAATGACTTCAAAGACTTGTTCCACCTATCTGTCCAGGCTGAGCAGCACATCAAACGTAAGAGCCAAGACATCCGCAGCAAGCCAAAGACACCTTGGGCACCAAGCAACATGCCCAAGACCGTAGACAAAGGCAAGAGCATAGAGATTGAGTCAAGGTTCAAGAGGAAGCCTCCTGAACCCACCCGTGACCAGAGAGAGCCTGGTAAGTCTTCTAACCCTCAAAGATCACGTGACATAACTTGTTTCAAGTGCAGGGGACGTGGACACATCTCAAGGGATTGCCCACACAACCGAGTCATGCTGATTATGGAGGCAGGAGAGTATGCTGGTTACGGAGGCAGGAGAATATGAGTCCCAAGATGAAGAGGACAATGAACCAGAAGGAGAGTACGGTGACATTGAGTACCCTGATGTGGGGGAAGTGCTGGTCACTAGACGTATCCTCAGTGCAATGGTGGATCCTTCAGAGACCATCCAAAGGGAGAACATCTTCCACAGCCGTTGCACCATCAAAGGAAAGGTATGTAACCTCATCATAGATGGTGGTTCTTGCACTAACGTTGCTAGTGCGTATATGGTTGATAAGCTAGGTCTAGAGAGGACACGGCATCCTCGACCATATAGACTGAGATGGCTCGATGACAAAGTGGAGCTCAAGATTCATGAGCAAGTCACTGTGCCATTCAGTGTGGGCAAGTACCAAGACCAGGTCGTGTGCGACGTGGTGCCCATGCAAGCTGGCCATCTTCTACTAGGAAGACCATGGCAGTTTGACAAAGAGACCAGG
>JAEVFF010000480.1:283663-294254 GCA_018901945.1 Pugionium dolabratum
TATTGTGTACCTCAAATGGGGATATGTCTTGCAAGACTTTGGTTGGAATCCGATTGATGAGGTAGCAATCAACTAAGACTGCATCTCCCCCAAAACCTTTTAGGAACATTGGTATGAAACATCATGGATCTTGCTACTTCCATTAAGTGTCGGTTCTTGCTTTCAGCAACTCCATTTTGTTGTGGTGTGTGTGCGCAGTTAGTTTGATGTAGTATTCTATGTTTGTTTAAGTGAGCTTTGAATCTTTGACTTGTGTATTCTCCTCCATTATCTGATCTTAACACTTTGATCTTGGCATTGAATTGATTAGTAACATAATTATGAAAGTTTATAAATTCCTCATAAACCTTATCTTTATATGGAAGTAATGTAACCCATGTATATTTCGATTTCTCATCTATAAAGGTCACAAAATATTTATTCCTATCTCTAGACATGTAAGGTGAGGTCCAAACATCGGAATGTACTAAATCAAAAGCAATGCTCATAAATTGTAGACGATTTAGGGAAAACAACACGACAATGTTTGCCAAGGATACAAGCCTCACAAGCTGAGTGATCATAAGCAACATTATGCATTATTAAGCTTAAAGCACGAGCATGAGGATGTCCTAATCTAGCATGCCATAAGAAATCTTTATTAGCAAAAGCACAGGATTTGAAAGCTAAGAAATCTGAATTGCTTGGAGGAGTGTCCTCAAGAACATAGAGCTCATCTTGAGTCCTACCACTTACAAGTATCTTACCACTCTTAATATCGTGAAAATAAACATTGTTAGGTCCAAAAGTAACATTGCAATTCAGGTCTTCAGTATCCCTTTTGACCGAAACTAGGTTAGACTTAAACTTAGGTACAAAGAAAGCATTACTTTCTTTGTGAAATAGTATTAATTTTCCGGTTCCTTCAATTGGAATACCCTTACCATCAGCTATAGTTACTTTTTGTAGACATAGTTCAATGTTCTTTAACAACCTAGCATTGCTAATCATATGGTGAGAAGCACCCGAATCCACTACCAACTTATGATCCGGTTTATCAAGCAATTTATGGGAGTAGAGTGTGATACCGGAGAGTTTTGAGGCATAGAACTTGATGAGATCCTCCAAGTCACTCTTCTCAACATACTCCATGGATAAATTCATAGCTAGCTCCCCTCCTTGGCTGGATGAACTTGCCGGTTCAGTCACAATCTTTTGAGAGATGTTAGCCTTTGAATCCTTGAACCGGTTTGGCTTGAGATGAGGATGAAGTATCCAGAACTTGTCCTTGATGTGGCCATTCCTCTTAAAATGTTCACACATCACACTCTTCCTGTCCTCTTGCTTAAACACGCTCTTGTTGGCCATGACTAGTTCTCCTTTTCCACCAAACAAACCAATGTTGCCTTGCTCCTTTTGAATCCGTGAGCACACCTCTTCGAAATCAGGGAGTTTTGCTCTCTCAGGATGGACTTAATCACATCCTTAAAGGCTGGATTTAGGTTGAGAAGGAGCCCAAATATCTTGTCTTGTTCCTTCCTTTCATTAAGCACCTTTGGATCCATAGAACTTGGTCTCAACATGTCAAGCTCGGACCATGTTGACTGGAACTTGCCCAGGAATTTTGTGAACTCCATATCCTCTTGGTGTAGATCATTGAGATCCTTCTTAACCTCATACACACGGCTGAGGTTTGAAACATCCACATACACCCTCTTGAGAGTCTCCCAAAGAGACTTGGTGGTTTCACAATATAAATAAGCTTCAAGTATGGATGGGTCCAATGAATTTTGGAGGAATCCAAAGACTGATTGATCTTCTTGGAACCACCTAGCTTCTTCTTTTCTTGTTGCCTCATCCTTCTTCTCCTTTGGATCGTCTATAGTTGGAGTATTATCCTCCAAGATGTGATTCCAAAGTCCTTTGCCCCAAATGGCTGTCTTGATGGTTCTTGACCATAATGTGTATTTCAAGCCTTTGAGAACTACTGGTATCACCGTAGGTTTCAGGCTGGAACTAATTTGAATTGTATCCTCCATTGTTAGCCTTTGAAGATCTCAAAGGAGGCAGCTTTTATGGTTGAATAAAACTGAGAGTTTTTAGTTTAAAGGCTGAGACTATTTTGACAGAATTTTAGATTAGAAATTGAGAGATTTAAGTAGAAAAGATAAGAGAATGATCTTATGCCCCGATACCATGTAAGAATATTAAGATTAAAGAGGAGAAATGTGAAGAATTGAATCTGGAAACTCAAAGAGAAGCATGAGAAAATGAGAAATGTCTAAGACTTCTTGAGAAAAATGTACTAAGAGTTAAATCATACATTGAGTCTTTACAACCCTTTTATAGAGCATTTACAATGTGAACACAAAAGAAAACGAATTCAAACTTTTGGATGAGCTTGAATAGAGGAGCAGCTTCTCAACAACCAATGAGAAGAGAGGGGAAGAGTTGCAAACTGTCTCATGAACGTTTGGGTTTGGTTACCAAGGTTGTGTGAAGCAGGCATGCCTGTTTGGTGTGGTTACCAAGACTGTGTGCAGCATTGACATGTCTTTTTCACCTTGATTCTTCTCCCAAGGCAGCTATTTAACCATTTTAACTATGTTAATAATAACTCCCTCCTTTTTTTCCCTTGTTATTTAAACTGAATTTTCGTGCTCACACTTGTCTTGTAAGTCAAGATAAGTCTTATTTGATTTTCCTATGTCAATACACGTTAAGATAGATCAATTTTCTATATTATAAAAATTTAACACCGAAATAGCATAGAAAATGACACGAATCAAATGCTCACGATAAGCTAGCTCAATTTTCAATATTGTTAGAAAATTTAAGAGCAAATAGCTACGTCAAAGCCTCCAAGTAATCCAATCTATCCCAACCTCCGTGATGCCATGCATTATGCTTCATTTATAAGCTTTTACTAAAACAGCACCAATGATCAGTTTAGAATGATTATTTTAACTTTCTGTTCCACTTACATGTCTACACTAAATATTCTTTAACTTTTGATATAGAGCTCAAAATGACTTGAGTCCAACACCCACGTTAAACTAGCTCAATTTTCCATATTGTGACATTATTCCAGACTGAAAAAGCTACTAAAAAACTTCCAAGTAATCCAATGTATCCCAAAATGCGTGATGCTATATATTATGCTTCATTTATAATCTTTTACTTAATGAGCACGAATTATCAGTTTAGAATGATTATTTTAACTGGCCGATCAACTTGAAAAATAGCTCAATTTTCCATATTGTGACAACAATTGAGATTGAAAATGTTACAAAAAACCTCTTAGTAATCCATTCTATCCCAAACTGCGTGATGCCATACATTATCATTTTAGAATGGTAATTTTAACTAACTGATCAACTAACATATCCGTACTAAATCGTATTCAACTTTTGATTTATATCTCAAAATGACATGAGTACAACACCCACGTTAAGCTATGTCGATTTTCCATATTGTGACAACATATGACTCTAAAAGAGCTAAGAAAAAGCTTCCAACTAATCCAATGTATCCCAAACTGCATGAAGCCATCCATTATGCTTCATTTATAAGCATTTACTCAAGTAGCATAAATGATCAGTTTCGCATGATCATTTTAACTGGTCGATCAATTTGACATTTCCGCACTAAATCGTCCCTAACTATTAATTTAGAATTCTGAATGACACGAATTCAACGCCCACGTTAAGCTAGCTTAATTTTCTACATTGTAACAAAATTTAAAACTGAAATAGTTACAAAAAAGCCTCCAAGTAATCCAATCTATCCAAAACTGCATGATCCCATGCATTATGCTTCATTAATAAGGCTTTACTCAAGGAGCACCAATGATCAGTTTATAATGATCATTTTCACTAGCTGATAAACTTGACATGTCCGCACTAAATCATCTTTAAATTTTGATTGAGAGCTCAAAATGACATGACTCCAATACCCACGTTAAGCAAGCTCAATTTTCCATATTACGACAGCATTTGAGGCTGAAAGAGCTATTAGAAAGCTTCCAAGTAATCGAATGTGTCCCAAACTGCGTGATGCCATGGATTATGCGTCATTTATAAGCCTTTACTCAAGGAGCACCAATGATCAGTTTAGAGTGATCATTTTAAGTAGCCGATCAACTTGGCATATATGCACTATATTTTCTATAACTATTGATTTAGAGTTCAGAATAATACAAATCCAACGCCGATGTTAAGCTATCTCAATTTTCTATATTGTAACAATATTTGAGAGTGAAAGAGTTACGAAAAAAGCCTCCAAGTATTCCAATGTAACCTAAACTACATGATGCCATGCATTATGCTTCATTTATAAGCCTTTACTCAAGGAGCACCAATAATCAGTTTAGATTTGTTGCATTGTTTTGTGATTTCCAGGGTTGTGCTTGTGTTCGCGGTTTATTTTGTTGCATTTTTTGGTGATTTCCACCATTGTGCTTGCGTTCGCGGTTTATTTTGTTGCATTTTTCTATTTCCTATATTATTTTTGAAGCAGACTTCTCTCTACAGAAGTCTGGTTCTTATTTTATTTTCGAAGCAGTCTTCTCTCGAGAGAAGTCTGTTTCATAAGTTATTTTCGAAGCAGACTTCTCTAGAGAGAAATCTGCTTCCTATTTCATGCACACCAATATATTATTCTGTTTAACTGTTTTTTTCGTCATTGCAGTATTCAAAATGGACAAAGATAGTCTCCCAATTTGCCTCTTTACAAAAGACACTGAGCCACCCCCACAGAAAAGCATCGGATATCATTCTTGTGATGCTGAGCTCATGTCTGCACTTGAGGCTGCTCTCCATGCCGATGAATGGGAGTACTTATGCAGTTTCCTCTCGGTGTATGCCTTAAATTGTACAAGTTGGATTTCACATAGGCTTCTAGGCTTGTGCACCACATGCTCACCTTCCAGCTTCTCTCTACTGCCAAATACAAGATTTGGTATTTGATTGGTGATAATCCGGTAAGGTTCTCCCTTAATGAGTTCGAGCATTTGGCTGGGTTGAACTGCAAATAAGACGATAGTTTAGCTAAAGAGCCAGATATTAAAGTCACGATCACTACAAGAAAACATTAATATTTCCGACAGCATTTCTAACGGAAATAAAACCGTCGAAAATTTCGAACGCCAAAGCGTCGGTTTTCCAACGGAATACCAAGAGAAATTAGTTCGTTGGTGTTCCATCAGTAATTCCGGACGCTTGTAATCCCATCGGAAAATCAATGGTAAAACCTGACGGCTTTCCATCCGTTTTCCAACGAACCCGTTGGCATCGTGACATCTTCTAGAAACCATCGGAAATTTCCGACGCTATTCAGACCGTCGGGATATTTCCGATGACTTTCCAATGGAATGTTGTTTTTACTATCTTTCTGGAATTCATCGGGAATATACCGATTGGCTGAGGTCGAGTATCAATGGTTAGTCATCGGAAACAATCTGAAATCCATCAGAAAAGGAAAAATAATCTATTAAAATTTTGTGATTATCCAGTGGTGGTCGGAAACCGTCGAAAACGGAAAAATAATCTATTCAAAATTTGTGATTATCCTGTCGTGGTCGGAAACCGTTGGAAATGGGAATATTATTAAAAATAATCTATTAAAAATTTGTGATTATCTATTAAAAATTTATAATAATCTCTTAAAAATTCGAAATAATTTTTTAAAAAATCGTGATAATCTTGTAATTTTCAATATAAATACGCTATGTTGTTTCACCATTTTACCAAAACAAAAAATCTTAAAAAATGTCTTATTCGGGTTCTTATGAGTATTTTCTATCGTGGATGGATAAACCTCGGTATGATTCAACAACGGGGGAAATGACTTATGAATTTGCGCAAGGTGTTGAAGAGTTCATGACATTTTCATCAAACAATAACATGCCATCGGAATATGGTAAACTGTATTGTCCATGTATTAAATATTGAAATCATAGATTAATCTCTGTTAGACAAGTACGTAATCCTTTGTATAGGACTGGATTTATGCCGGGTTACAGAATTTGGTATTCACATGGAGAAACTGATGCAACAATGCAACATTATGGTAGTACTTCAAAAAGGTTAGATAGTACTAATGTTTGGGTAGAGGAATTGGCATCACAAGTTGATATAAACGGAGGTACTGTTCAGATGGTGAATAAACGGAGGTACTGTTCAGATGGTGAATAAACGGAGGTACTGTTCAGATGGTGAATAAATGGAGGTACTATTCAGATGGTGAATAAACGCAGGTACTGTTCAGATGGCATCACCAGTTGATATAAACTTGTACCTGGTCTTGGATTGTCATATCAGATGATCGATGTATGTATTGACAACTGTATGATCTATTGGAGAAATGATGAAAACCGCATGAAGTGTCGATTTTTTCACAAACCTTGATTTCAAGAGACAAGCAGCAGAGTACCTATTCCGCATAAACGGATGTGGTATTTGCCATTAACAGAGAGGTTAAAGAGGTTATATCAATCTAAACACACGGCAAAATCTATGAGATGGCATGCATAACATAATTCGAATGGAGAAATTATGCATTCCTTGGATGCAGAAGCATGGAAACATTTTCAACAGGTTTATCCTAGTTTTGCATATGAGCCTAGGAAAGTATACCTCGGTTCATCTACAGATGGATTTAATCCTTTTGGGAAGCATGGAAGGCAATACTCGTTGTGGCCAGTTATCATGACACCTAATAATATTCCTCCTTCGTTGTGCATGAAACGAAAATTTTTGTTTCTAACAATTCTCAACCCCGGTCCAGAGCATCCTAAACGATTGCTTGATATTTTCTTATAGCCACTAATTCATGAGTTAAAAATATTGTGGAAAAATGGTGTCGAAGCATTCGATGTTTCCAACCAACAAAACTTCTTGATGCGAGCAGTACTTATGTGGAACATAAGTGATTTTCTAGCATATGGTATGTTATCAGGATGGTCGACGCATGGAAGATTAGCATGCCCATATTGTCAACATCCAACTAAAACACGGACGAGAGACTAGTTGGTTCGATTGTCATCGTCGATTTCTACCACAAGATTATCCATATCGTCAGAGTACGACATTGTTTAGGAAAAACAAAAAAACTTTTTGATGGTCCACTTCCTATTCTTGACGGGAATTATATGATGACTCAACTTAGAGAATTTGGTGCTGAGAGAATGGCTTCATGTGGAGATAACGGACATTACCCAGTTGATGGTTGTGGCGAATACCATAATTGGCACAAGAAGAGCATTTTTTTGCCATTTACCATATTGGAAGAACCATTTGTTGCATCCAAATCTAGATGTTATGCACATTGAGAAGAATTTTTTCGACAACATAATGAATACCGTTCTAAATGTGCAAGGAAAAACAAAAGATAATTTGAAAGCTAGATTGGATTTGCCGGATATTTGTTCCTGGATGGAACTACATGTAATGTCAAATGGAAAATCATTGTCTCCCGCATTCCGGTTGGATGCGCATGCAAAAGATGAATTCTTTGACTGGATTAAGCATAGTGTCAAATTTCCAGATGAATACGCATGTAATCTCCGTAATTGTGTCGATACTATTGAAGGCAAATTATCAGGGATGAAAAGTCATGATTGTCATGCAAAGACTATTCCCATTTGCCTTAAGCGATCTTCTGCCTAAAATTATCTACGGAGCAATTGCTGGTACGTTTACATTATTTTATATATAAATAATCATAATTTCATATAATATATGATATTAACCTTTTTTATGTAGGGATTGGTGCTTTTTCCGAGATGTATGTACAAAATCACTTAGTGCAGACGATATCCAAAATTTGGAGGAAAAAATACCGGTTCTCATTTGTAAGCTCGAGAAAATATTTCTAGCAGCGTTTTTTTGATGTTATGGAGCATCTTTCTATTCAACTACCTAAAGAAGCAGCGCTTGGAGGACATGTTCAGTACCGATGGATGTATCCTTTTGAGAGATATATTTTCAGCTAAAAATAAAGTTAAAAATCTTGCCAGAGTTGAAGGTTCAGTCGTCGAAGAAAGTATTAATGAAAAAACATCTAACTTCGCCAGATACTATTTTCCATCGCACGCCCAAACAAAAAATAGACGACCTGCATGACATGATGATGGAGGAGAAAAACTAAGCTATCCAGTGTATGTGCCAAAAATATTTGCACAAATTGGACGTTTAAGTGGAAAAGAGAAGACGCGATGCCTATCAGAGGAGGAACACAATCATTTGCATTTGTATATTTTGACAAATTGCGATGACGTTTTGGAATATGAAAGGTACATTCAATTAAATTTTGTTTTTAATTGTTATTGTTATTTATTATTAATTATTTTGTTCATAATTAATAGGATATACATGGAACAAATACGTGTTCATTATTCAGATGACACAGAGAATGAGTTGGTCAAACTTAAAAAAGCGAATTTGCAAGATGGTTGCATTTTTATGTTAGTGTTAACACAATTATGTAATTTTCAATAATAGTTTTCCTATATATATAATTAACTACATTCAATTATTTTGTAGGTTACTACAAGTCCTTCTAAGGGGATAACTTTTCCCACGTGGTTAGTTGAGTTGGTGAGTTGTCCTACATTTACTGCAAAATCTTATCCAATGTACTGCACTCGTGGATATGCTTTTAAGAGTCATCGCAAAGGAAACTCACAAACAACTAGTAATTATGATGTATCATCTCAATCGGGATAAATTGTATACAACGGTATTTTTCGTAAAATATTAGAAGTTCACTATCTAGAAATAATTGATTTGAGGTGTATTGTGTTCTATTGTGACTGGTATGACCATGTCATGGGTCAATGTGAAGACGAATTCGGTGTTACATCAGTTCACTCTCGTAAGCGACATCGAAAATATGATCCTTTTATACTTGCGTCACAAGCGGACCAGGTTTGTTATATTCGATATCCTCATGTGAGGAATAACCAAGATCCCTGGATTACAGTGACCCCAATACATGCTACAGGAATGCTATGTGGTATTACCGAACAAGACCATATGCAACAAAGCACAATTGATAACTTAGGTTCCATAGAAACTTCTTTTGAAATTAATCTTGTTGTTGATGACACCACTCACGAAAATTACAAAGTGTTTCAAGATTCATAAGAAGAGATTGACGAGTATGACGACCAAAATTCAGCTAATTCAAAGTGTTCATCAAACTCATATTAAATTTGTGATAATAATATTTTATTTCTTTTCATTCATTAATTATATATAAATTATCTTTTTCAGATAATAGTTCATTTCACATTATTATAATTAGAATAAATTATAGTAAACCAAAAAATATTGAAAATAAATATTTATGATATATTTTTAAATTTATTTTCAGAAATATATATTTTTTTCAAAATATTCTCACCTGACGGATTTCCGACGGCCATGGTAATTCCGTCGGAAACCCGTCGATAATCATCTAATTTATGATTTTATTTTGAAATTGATCTATATATTTTTTAAATTTTTTAATTTAATATATTTTCAAAATATTGATTTACCTAAATGATGGATTTCCGACGGCTTCGATAATTCCATCGGAAAACCGTCAAAAACGTAATTGTAATATGGGCATAGTATTTGTCGATCATGCATGTGATCTAAGCCGTCCGATGGATTTTCTATGGATTCCCGATGGCTATGCGTGGAAACGTAATTCCCAACGCGGGCTTTCGCAAAAATATTTATTTCATTCCTAATGGATTCCTGACGGAAATTGCCATCAGAAATTTTTAATATAAACTACGGCCGTTTCTTATTTTTTCTCTCTCGCGTTTTTCTCCAACAAAACCACTTCGCCTCCGCGCCGTGTTGTCGCCGGAAATCACCGATGTCGTCGCCGGAATTCGACCTGTGGTCGTAAATCATGTAAGATATCTAGCATATATATCATAATCTTGATTTGGAGAATTTGATACCGTAGTGTTTATGATAACATAGAACTCTATTTAAAATGTCGTTATGAATTGTTTATTGACTTAATGCTTTTTCCTTAGTGTATTATATATACATATATAGATATCCATAGTCTTTCTGTTCAGTACGCGGTTGATCCTAAATACTTAAATAGCTTGATTTGGCAAGTTCGGATCATGTGTTTGAACCCAAGTACTCAGCTGTAGAGATTAAATAATCATGTTTAATTGTTTGAAAATCTATCAATATACTGTTCGGTTTAACATCGGTTTTTATGTTAGGGGAACTATTTTATTTTTCAAGCATTTTGTTGCACTTTTGGATGCTTATATGTTTTTGCTATAGTTCTCTTCAATGAGCATCATCTTCAATGAGCATTAACGATGATGGATAAGCAAAAAATGATTTAAACCATTACTTTTAGAATTTGGTCATTTTTAGAATTCTGTATTTGTAAAAGAATAGATGTTTAAATGTTATAAATGAAAACGATCTATATTCGTATAGTTATACATACACAGTTGTACTTTGTTATATTTATAAAAAATTATAAGATGTGTTGTCTTTGTTGTATTGTATGAGTATTTTTTGTTGCATTATATGAATATTTTTTTTTGTCACTGATGTACAACGGGCCGACCCAATATCCCAATATC
>JAEVFF010000481.1:0-172586 GCA_018901945.1 Pugionium dolabratum
CAGCCGGTACAGCCGATCCAGCCGAGTACACGTGCATTTCCATTTCTACACAAGAAGACTCGGACCAGATGAGCTACCAGCTCCAAGACATGTACCTAGAGGAAGTGTCTACACCAGTGGTACCTCAAGGAGCAATGACAAGAAGCAGATCAAGGGCACTCTTCCACAAATTCAGCTTATGGGTCGACAACCTCCTAGAGGAATATCGACTAAGGACAATGGGCCAAAAATGCAAGGAAGAGTCCAATGGCTTCTCAACAACACAAGGGACATCAGAGACTTGGGTTTTAGTGGCAAGAGAGGTCAGGGCCCAAAGATTCTTAACCCTACTCCAAGTCGAAGACTAAGAGCAAGGCGCGTGCATGCCACAAGGACGGCCACCTTCCATTTCTTGGCCATGAGGTAAGTTAAGGTAAGTTTCAATTCGAATATATGCCTCTTTCTGTTTTGCAGGGTAGGATCTTAAATATTTACTTTATTGAGTCAAAGACATTTTAGGAATAGGTCCTTTTTTCGATTATACACTTTTGTATCTTTTCCTTTGTGCACTTTTGTAAGTTTTCCTTTTCTTATTTGGGTCGACCCTAGAAGGTCAAGCTGTCGAGCATATTAATAAGGCTCCTTCCAGCATTGTAGTTCGACAACCTTTTTGATATTAATAAAGATAGAACTTTTTCCCCAACAAGTTTTCTCTCAAGAATCTTGTGCACTTAGAATCTAGTTGAGACCAGCCCTCCTAGCTCTAAGTTTGTGATTTATCACGAGGTTCATCACCCCTCGTGTGGTTCACTTCACCTTTCTATCGAATACCAACCCAAAAACCCCTATCCAAGAAGTCTAAGGTCAAGTTTCTCACCTAAACTTCTCCAAACAGCCCACGCGCATACATCCTTGAATCAAGGCTTGTATCAAATTCCTACAGAAGAAAAATCCATCTCAAGAGCCTTGGTTTGGCGTCTTTCGTAGCCAGATTGTGTCACAGTGCTGCATGATCCGTGTGCACAATCACTTTAGACCCAACAAGGTATGATATGAACTTTTCGAAAGCAAACACTATGGTCAGTAACTCCTTCTCAGTGGTTGTATATTTTGTTTGAGACTCTGCAAGGATACTATTGGCATAGTAAATTACATGCAACTTATGATCCTTCATCTGTCCTAGAACCGCTCCAATAGCGTAATCACTTGCATCGCACATTACCTCAAAAATAAGATCCCAATCATGAGGGTGGACTATGGGTGCACTTACCAATGCCTCTTTCAATCTGAAAAAAAAATCATCCTGGCATTCTTGATCAAAGAAAAAATCCACATCCTTGCACAAAATCTTAGTCAGTGTCCTATCAATATTGGTGAAGTCCTTAATAAACCGTCAGTAAAAATCTAGCATGACCCAAGAAGCTTCTGATTCCTTTAATAGAGGTTAGAGCTGCAAGATTTGCCATCACGTCTATCTTTGCCTTGTCTACCTCTATGCCACTCGTTGATATTCTATGACTCAACACATGCAATACTCTCACGAACCATGAAATGGGATTTCTTCCAGTTCATAACGAGGTTTGCTTCCTCACAACGCTTGAGTAGTTGGTGCATTACACAACCCAAATGGTATCTTTTGATATGCAAAGTACCATAGGGGTATGTGAAAGTTGTTTTCTCCTGATCTTGAGGGTTGATCTTGAGGGTGGATAGGGATCTGAAAGAAACCTTAATATCCATCTAGAAAGCAGTAGAAAGAGTGGTTAGCCAATTTCTCTAACATTTGATCAATGAAAGGTAATGGAAAATGGTCTTTCCTAATGGATGCATTCAACTTCTTCTAATCAATGAATATGCGATTTCCAGTTATAGTTCTAGTGGGGATCAATTCTTTTTTTCATTTTTAACAACTATGATTCCACCATTCTTGTGAACTATATGAACTGGGGAAATCTAAGTAATATCTAAAATAGGATAAATTATCCCCGAGTTTAAGCAGCTTTAGAATCTCTTTCTTAACCTCTTCCTTAAAGTGAGGGTTCAACCTACGTTGGTGCTCTGTGGATGACTTTGATTCATCTTCTAGATATTACTATACATGCACAAAGGAGTTATACCTTTGATGTCATATAGTGAATAATCTATAGCCTTCCTATACTTTTTCAGTTCACTCAAAATTAAGGATGTCTCATCAATGTTCAAAGCATCATTCACTATCACTGGATATGTAGAGTTAGGGCTTAATAATTCATACCTTAGCCCACTCAGCAGTGGTTTTAGTTCCAACTTTGCTGCCTTGAGCTCACTTTATTCATCATCATCGCTAGTCTTACCATAACTAGCATTACTCGATTCCATAGCCTCTCCATCTTCAAGCAGCTCCAGCAAGCAGCCTGCTCCTTTAAAGGTCATGTGTGAATCCAGAATCTTCTCATATTCCAGAACATTCTCATTCACGACCACACAAGCTTTTTTCTCCTTTGGGATTGCGATTTTCAGGGGTCTTCCATGTTTAGCTCTTCCGGATAGTCTTCCTCCTAATCTGTGAATATCTCAACAGAGAAAACTTTTCCTTATGTGGTTGGTTTCTTCATTGCATCCATGATGTTGAACTTCAGATTTTTAGTTCCCAAATTAAGATCGATGATGTCTTTTTCACATCAATGATAGCCCAAACTGTAGCCAAAACAATCTCCAAAGGATTATGGAATCAGTTGGCTCTTTATCCATTTCCAGCTCGAAAAAATCTGTGGGGAATATCACATTTCAGCACGACAAAATCTGTGGGGATTATCACGTTTCCAACCTTAAATTGCATAGTCCTCTAAGACTTCTATAGGATACCTTATAGACATCTCTGCTAGTACCAATGAGATTCGATTTTTCTTAAAGTTTGATAGGCCAAGTCTTTTGGAGACTGTCAATGGCATCAACATCACACTTTCTCCAAGCTCAACCAATTACTTCGCTAAGAAGAGAGGTCCCAGAGTGCACGGCACGGTGAAACTTCCTAGATCATGCAGTTTCTTTGGCATAGAGTTCCGAATGATAGCACAGCAATCATGGTTAATCATCACCATGCTTTCCTCAAGAACCTTTCTCTTTCTTAGCACGTCCTTGATCAACTTATTCACTATTAGGCAATGCAATACCAAATCCATGAAGGACAGAGTTACAGGGATTGAACTTATCAGGCTCTTGTACTCCTCATAGTGCTTGTCTAGCTTTCTAAACCTCCCTGGGAATGGAAATTTTGGCTTGTAGGGAAGTGGAGTGAATGTTGCTTCTTCTTTATTAGTTATCTCACTACCCTTGGGAGTGGTTTTCTCACTTTCCTTTGTTCTCTGTCAGACTCCTTGTTGTCAGCTACCTGTGGAGGATCGATTCCCTTGGCCTTATCTTGATCAAACTCTACTATCTACTCTCTAGGTGGGAGTTCTTTCCCACTTTTCAGCGTGATTGCTTGACAGTACTCTCTTGGGTTTACTTTAGGTTTACTAGGAAGTTTTCCTTTTGGTGTAGATGAAGTCGAAGCCATCTGAGCAACTTGGTTGTCTAGTGCTTGACAGTACTCTCTTGGGTTTACTTTAGGTTTACTAGGAAGTTTTCCTTTTGGTGTAGATGAAGTCGAAGCCATCTGAGCAGGTGCTCATACTTGGTATTGACCTACCCATAAACATTATCCACCTTGCTGTTGATCTCGGCCATCTTTTTGTTCAGCTTCATAGCTCCTTTTCTCTGACCTTCCAAGATTTTCTACAATAGGGCTTTTGTGTTATCATCTTGGAGTAGCTTTGATGTAGGTGGAGCATGAAGTTGAAGAGGCTGCTAATGTTGATTGTAGGCCATTCTGTGTTGAAATCCTAGAGGCTGAAACTTGGGTCTCGTAGCATACTCTTGCTGAAATCCTTGAGATTGAGGCTTGTAGGGTTGGTAGCCTTGGTCTTCCAGATTGTATATAAGGAAGGAAAGTCAGATCTTGTGGGTTCTCCATGTTGGTGCTTATGTAGGAGAAGTTGGGATGGCTCCGGTAGTTCTGATTAAACTATTTCGGGTACCATGATGCCCCCCCAATGTAGTTCATCTATCCATGACCCTCTGGAACCTCATTTCCTTCCTCTTGATACCCACAGTACCCATCAAACACCCCCTACAAAATTGATTGTGCGTTGAGAGACTTGCAGCACTCTGTCTAGCTTTGATTCAATGCTCTCATCTCTCTTCTTCACTCATCCTCCTAGTCTCTACCTCCTTTTGTAGCTCTATCATAGTCTTCCCCATATTTCCATCGCTTTGTGCTAAATTCTCTACTAAAATATTACACTCTCATCTTCTTGTCCTAGGAAGTTTCCATTGTTCATTGTGTCTAAGAGCATACGAATTCTAAGGAGCACTCCTCTATATAGGATGCTCAAGAGCGACTCATTAGAGAATCCATGGTGGAGGCACTGTGCTTTGTAACCTTTAAATCGCTCCCACGCTTCAACAAAGCTTTTCAGTACCCTGCTGCAAAAAGCTTGAGATCTCTCTCAACCTTGCAGTCTTTGAGGTTTAGAAGAATTTGGCTAGAAAGACCTTTTTGCAGTGATCCCAAGTAGTGATGGCATCATGGGCCGGATTTTTTTCCCACTTCTGTGCCTTATCTCCCACAGAAAATGGAAAAAACCTCAGCTTGAAGGCATCCTCAGAGATCTTGTTGATCTTAATAGTCCCCAAAACCCATCAATTTGATCCACGTGGTCTAGTGGATCTTCCATTGGCAAATCATGGAATTTGCTCCCACTATGTTAATCAAGCTTGTCTTGATTTCAAAATTATTATTCTCAACAGGGGGTGGGTGAATCCAAGTCCGAGTTCCATAGACTGTCGGTTCATTAAATGTTCCAATCACTCTTTGGGGTTTGCAGGTACACTAGACCTCTTGCTCTCCACACATTCTGATTCCCTCCCCAATCCCTTGGGCTTCATTCTCAGCATTTGTGGTAGGTTTGGCTCGTGGTGTCCCATCTCTGAAAGTCTCCTCAACTGATTCAAACATTCTCTCTAGCTCTTGCTACTTTACTCTCTAACTGTTGTACGTCGACTTCACTTGGTTGCAGATAGAATAACACACTAAGAATGTGTGAAATACTTAAATCTAATTAAATTCAAATTGGAATTTTTGGTTTGTTTTTCTAATTATGTAATTGCAGAGAAAATAATGATGATAAACTAATTTAATAAGTGAAAGATATGGATCATGGATAAGACATACGACTCAGGATAATTTTTTATTGGCTAATGATGCTACATGTTTGATTAGATAAATTACTAGGACATAGAACACTTTCTACTAGGCTAATTCGCTCTCGTGTCAATAGCTCATTTACTAGCCTATAGATTAATCAAGATTTTTGAACCACAATTTATTGACTGGCAATCCTTAATTTTATGTCTATCTTAGTTTACCTATCACCTTAAACGTCGACTCTCGTTGGCTAAGATGTGATAGGCATGATTAGGCTTTACCTACAAATTCTGCTTACACCTCTCGATGGCAAAATATCATATGTATTGGGATTGATTAACTACTTCAATCCTAGCATTAAACACATCCTAAACATGAAATATTTGCTATCTAATCTACCTAAGAAATCATTCATCAATATCCAATTCCCCTAATCTACTTTACCCACAATCCATAAACTAAACTACTCACACATAATCATAACAATAGCAAAAACAATGGAACGACACAAATAAAAGATAGAGTTAGAAGTTCTTAACTAGAATTGAAAAATTGCATGAAAAAAATCCAAGGTTGTCAGAATCTCCAAAAATCAGCCAAGAGAAATAAGAAGTCGAGAAAAGTTAGGTCATTTGTTACCTAGAAGAGTTTATATAGTTTTTCTAAAGCAACTCGGTTTAACCCGGGACAAATCGGTTAAACCAAAAAAACTTAAAATTTATAAAAGCACAGACTAGCCAAAAATAGAATGTGCGATCAACCGCAGGCAGGCAGCAGGCATGCGTGGTCGATGGGATCAGTCAGTGCAATCGGTCGTTGGTTTGATCGCTGAGCAAGCAAGCAAGGCGCGGAATGTAGGCGATCAGGTGATGCGATTGGCCATTGGGCCGAGCGCTGTGCTACAGCAGGAAAGCATCTGAGCGATCGGTTGGTGCGATCGACCATTGGGCCAATCACTGGACAGCAGCAAGCAAGATACGTCTCGGCATGTGCGATCGGTCTGGACGATCGGCCATCGGGGCGATCGAGTGTTCAGAAATAGGCAGGCATGTAGGATGGCCTGCGATCACGTGTGCTCCAGAGATTTTGGTCATCTCATCTTTCCTATCTCTTTCTCCAACCTTTGGTTGCCTATCACTACAAGAAACCTGTCAAATTGTCACTCCGATTTGCAATCCTACTGCCATAGTTTTGAGACCAATTTGCAACTACAGAGCCGTAGTCGCATATTGGTCGCATTTTTGGGACGAAAACTAGTAGTCGCATATTGTTCGCAATACACAACCACATTGTGACCAATATGCAACTAATTTGCGACCAGTGTGTGTAGTCGCTAATCAGTCGCAAATATGCAACTGATTAGCGAGTGCTTGTGGTAGACCCATGTGTTGGTCGCATATTGGTCACAAAATGTTTGACCAATTTGTGACCACGCTTGGAGTGGCACTTCAGTCATAAAGTGGTGGTAAACAGCAACATGAAAAAATGTGCGAGGTAGGTATATCTACAAATAAGCGACCACACTACTGTGGTTGCAAAGTAATCACAAATTAGTGGCAAAGTAGTGGCAAATTATATATATACCCCATATCTCTTTTCTCATTTGTAGAATCAAAAAAAGAAAAAAAAACTTCAAACATGTAGGGAAATTAGAATAATTCGAGATATTGGATGTACAAAAGGATTGATAATCAAACAAGAAAATATATCGGTGAAATTTTCACAAGGCATAGAGCAGTTCATGAATGTTGCAAGTAGTCAACCAATAGCTCATAGTAACAGAGGTAAATTTTTTTGTATTTGTATTAATTGCAAAAATGATAAATTTCATCCGGGATGCAAAATTTTGAATCATTTTTATATTCGAGGATTTATGCCAAATTATTATATTTGGTATAAACATGGAGAAGAACTGAATGTTCAGTTAGGCACGAGTAGTCGGTGTAGAGAGGTACATGTGGTACTAGTGAAGAAATAGTAGGTACATCCGGTAATAGATATGTTGAAATGGTGATTGATGCATTTCGTGAGACTACGACTGATGAGTACTATAATCATCACGAAGATGGCTTTAATAATATAGAAGAACCAAATTTAGAAGCACAAAATTTTTACAACATGTTAGAAGCTGCCAAAAAATATATTGTATGATGGTTGTCATGAAGGGCACTCACAATTATCTTTAGTTGCTCGGTTCATGAACATTAAATTTGATTTTAATCTTGCTGAAAAATGCATGGACTCCTGGACAAAGCTATTTACTGATTCCCAAGGAGAATCAGGCAACGGGTTCATATTATGAAACCGAAACACTGATGCGAAATTTAGGGTTTCCATTTTATACAATTGACATGTGTGTTCACAATTGTATGATCTTTTGAAAAGAAGATGAAAATGAGAAAATGTAAATTTTGCGATTCTCCACGATATAAGCCAAGCTGGGGCAGGACGAAAATACCTTTCAGTTGTATGTAGTATTTACCTATAGGTGACAGACTTAAGAGAATCTATCAAAGCGAAAAAACTGCAGTGGCAATGAGGTGGCATGCAAAGCATGAAGTAGAAGATGGACAAATGAGTCATCCATCTAATGCAGCGGAGTGGAAAAAATTTTAATATCTACATCCAAGATTTATTGTTGAATGTCAAAATATTTATCTTGGCTTATGTATTGATGGGTTCAATCCATTTGGGATGTCTAATCATTCATTATGGCCGGTGATTATCACTCCATATAACTTTCCACCTAATTTGTGTATGAAAAAAGAGTACTTGTTTCTTACAATTCTGAATTTGGGGCCAATCATTTGCGCACTAATCTTGATATATTCTTCTGACCTTTGATTGATGAGCTAAAAGAATTGTGGTCGAGGGGAGTTGAGGCATATGATGTATCGTTGAATCAAAATTTCAATTTAAAATTTGTGTTATTATAAACAATAAGCGATTTTCAAGCCTATGGAATGTTGTTAGGATGGACAACGTATGGTAGATTATCTTGTCCATTTTGTATGGATGATACCAAGGCATTTCAATTACCAAATGGTAGAAAGACGTGTTGATTTGATTATCACAGAAGGTTTTTTCCTAAGGGTCATCCGTTACGAAAAAATAAAACAATTTTTTTAAATGGCAATCGAACACGTGAACACGTTTTATACGAGCGAATTAAATATGTCAATCATTGACAGACGAACACGTTTTATACGAGCGAATTAAATATATCAATCCTTTAAGAACATCTGACTGCGGTGGAAACGATCATGAAACTAAACAGTAAGGTTATGGAAGCTGGCATAATTGGCACAAAGAAAGTATATTTTGGGAGTTGCCATACTGGATGAACCTACGACATAATCTTGATGTGATGCATATAGAGAAGAATTTCTTCGATAACATCATTAATACTTTTTTGAATGTCAAGAATAAATCAAAGGAGATAGTTAAGTCAAGATTGGACATTGCAAAGTTTTGCTCTCGAAAAGAACTCCACATGTATGGTCGGGGTAATGCTCTATTCCTTATATTTATATTGACACACAAAGCCAAAGAACACTTATTGGAAATGTATCAAAAATAAGGTGAGATTTCCATACGGCTATGCGGGAGATTTAGCAAATTGTGTGGATATGGATGGACTAAAGTTCTCGGGCATGAAAAGCCATAATTGCCATATTTTTATGGAGAGGCTTCTCCCTTTTATATTTGCAGAACTTTTACCATAATACATTCATATAGCATTATCAGGTATATACTATTAAACATATTTTATTTTTTAAGTACGTATAATAATAATAATTGCATGTACTAATTACTAGATTCAAGTTTGAGTAATATAGGGATTAAAGGATTTTTTTCGAGATCTATACTCCAGATCATTACACAAAGTCGTATCTAAATTCTGAAGGAAAACATAGTCATAATTTTATTCAATTTGGAGAATATCTTTCCACCTATATTTTTTGACGTCATGGAGCACCTACCTATACATCTGTCATACAAAACTAAATTGGGTGGACCTATGCAATATAGGTGGATGTATCCATTTGAAAGATTTTAAAAAAAAATTAAAAGTAAGGCGAAGAACAAACGATATGCTCTAGGGTCGACTTTTGAATCATATGTAAATGATGAGATATCTTACTTCTCGGAGCATTACTTTGATGCCTATATATGCACCAAAAAGTGGTAGTTACCGTAAATTATTGTGTTTATTAATTATTTTATATATTTATACGTTTAAGTAATTAACTTTTCGTGTTGAATCGTGTATAATATATATATATATATATATATATACATGTCTAATAGATTCGATGAAGGTAACATCCATGTGTATATGGATCCCGGAGTGCCGGATATATTTACTCACATGGGTCGTCAAGCGGTAAAAGTAAAAAAATATGGCTCTTCGAAAAAGAATACAAATATGCACATGCATATATTTTCCAAAATTGTGAAAATTTTTGTCCACTAGAGAGGCAATAAATTACTATGAAAAAATTTTCATTTATTACATTGTAATTTCATTGTAATTAACCATATATATTATATTTTCATTTAATTTTATAGTATGTTTGAAGATCAAATTCGTTGTACATATTCATATCTTTCGGAAGATGACATTTCATCGAAAACAGAGGAAGAGTTCTATATATGGATTCGAGATTATGTATGTATAATTAATATGTATATGTTGTTTATATTTTTTATAATTTTGAAATACTAATTACTGAGTATATATATATATATATATGATTATAGGTCAATGCAAGCACTTCAACAGATCCACATGCCTTTCCGATATGGGCTCAAGAATTAGTGCAAGACCCGATGAATAAAGCGACAACTTCGCCGATCTATTTTACAAGAGGTTATATGCTCCACACAAAGAAACATGGACACAGAAAAAAGACATGAAACTACGACATTCGTGTCAAAGGAGACAATTACTCATATACATCTGATGAAGCTAATTTTTATGGGATTTTAACAGATATGATTCAACTTGAGTATGTTGGACTCCTAAATTTGAAGATCACTCTTTTTAATGTGAATGGTAACTCAAAAGTCTGAAAATGGAGTCGATGATGTCTTATCATCAGGGAAATTCTACAATATAAACTATTTATTCTAAGTACGTATATAATTAACTATATATACATATATATTAATTTATATATCTATAAATTTGTTTATATAATTTACTAATTTACGTTTCATTATATGATGTACCGTAGCCTTTCAAGCAGATCAAATTTGTTATATTCCTTATCCGCACATCAAAACAAACATGACTCAGTGTTCACAAAATTAATCTGAGATCTAATATTCTGGGAAACTACAAAAACAAAGAAGAGATTCTTTTGCAACAAGAAATTGATGAAGAGGTAATGGTGGTTGACAAGATAGAAGTGGATCGTTTGGTTGATAAAGTTAATCAAACCAAAGAAATTGATTTCGATGTTGGAGATGTCGAACTAGAAGATGAATTTTAGTGCAATATTTCATCTTGAGATGACGATGAAGACGAAGAGATGTAATATATTTTAGTTATAAAAATGATATTACAAATTCTGTAAACATTTATGTACACAAACGCTACAAATAATCATTCTTATTACCAAGTTTTATTACCAATTTCTATTAACAATTTTTTTACCAAATTTTACTGTGTGGTCACAAATTACCAATTTTTATTACCAATTTCTATTAACAATTTTTTTACCAATTTTTTACTTTATAGTCGCAAATTGATCGCAAATACCAATTTGCGATTACATGTGTTTTTTGGAAGGTAGTCACAAATTGGTCGCAAAAATAGCGACCAATTTGCGACTACAACAAAAAAATTACATTGTGGTCGTAAATTGGTCGCTAATTTGCGACGACATGTATTTTTTACATGTTTGTTATATATTTTCACATTTAAAACTTATATATTCAATATTAGGCATGTACACATTATTTCAAGTGAAAAAATATAAACAAAACCATAATTGTGTTGTCCTAAATTTATGAAACATATAAAGTGTATATGAGTAATATAAGGTTAAGGAAATGTGTTAACTGTTTTAGGTAAATAATATGTAAATTTGGCAAATATGTAAATTCTTGTTGGTTACTTAGTAATTGAAGTTTATACAACTCATAATGATATCATTAATCTCATATAATTTATAATTTGCACAAAAATTTTATAATTTAGCGTTTAGGATATTAATTGTTACTACTTTGCCACCACATTGTCCCTACATTGGGAATGTGGTGGCTAATTGGTCACAAAAATAAGGTGTAGTCGCAAATTGGTCGGAAAAGATCCACTAATTTGTGACTATGGGTGAAAAATTTCATCTCGTAAATTGGTCGCTAATTTGCGACCAATTTGCGACCACATGTGTAATTTTACATATTTTTAAAACTTATATTTTTCAATGTTAGGTATGTAGAAATTATTATAAGTGAAAAATATAAAGAAAACCATAAATGTGTTGTTCTAAATTTATGAAACATATAAGGTTAAAGAAATGTATTAAGTGTTTTAGGTAAATGATGTATAAAATTGGTAAATGTGTAAATTGTTATTGTTTACTTAGTAATTGAAATTTATACAATTCATAATCATGCAATCAATCTCATATAATTCATAATTTGCACCAAATTCTTGTAATTTAGGATTTGGGGTATTTTTTGTGACTAATTGCCACCACATTGCCACCACATCACAAAATTGTTGATGTGGTCGCAAATTGGTCGCTATTTTTGCAACCAATTTGCAACCACACCTCATTTTTTATGTGTGGTTGCAAATTGATCATAAAAATTGTGACCAACCACACCTCATTTTTTATGTGTGGTCACAAATGGATCATAAAAATTGTGATCAATATGTAACCACATCGTAATTTTAAACAGTGGTCGCAAATTGGTCACAATTATTGTGACAAGTTTGTGACCACTCCTACATTTACATGATGGCCACAAATTGGTCGTAAATTGGTTGTAAATTTGCGACCAATTTGCGACCACGTATTTAATCGGTCAGTTTGCGACTGATTTGCGACAACATGCGTGGTCGCAAATATTTTCTATATATACGTGACTTCTTCCCCCTCATTTTCACACTTTAAACAGCCAAAAACTTTCTCAAAATCCTCTCAAACACTTCAACCAAATTCCCAACCAAAAAAAATCAAAATCCAATGGCAAGTAGCGGTAGATCGTTGAGAGGTCGTGGAAGACAACAAATATTGTCGTCTTCGGACCGTAACTCATCGGCCTCCTTGAAGTCCTAATCTGCCGCTTATACATCGGCATCCTGTCTACCTCTGCAGTATATGTTCACCCCTCACTTGGTTCCTGAAACTGAACCATCTCATCGGTTTCAAGAATCTAAGGAACATGAGGAAAAACAGGTTCCGCCTTCCGAAACGGAAACAGAGAAGCAAACTATCAATTTAACTGTTAATTTATTAATAATTTATTTAAAAAATTAGAAAATAACTTGGGACAACCTATCGCAATTGGTTAAGTCTTTATAAAGAAAAATAAATCGATTTGATACGTATGTCGATTTGAAAGCAAAATAAATCATTGAAGCATATGAACGCAACATCCAACAAAAGATGGTAATCATTAAGGTTGATCCGTGTGAAACGTCGGACGGTACTTCCTGCCGACTAGAGCTAACCCAGAAGGAAAAAAATAAGATATTCATTCAAGTATAAATTATATTTTTTAACTTTTCTTTTATTTACACCAATTTTATTTTTAATAAATTATATTTTCTTTATTTATTTTTTAATCCTCTCTTGCAGATGATAGAGGACATCTTTACGGACTTAGTAGTATTAACCGCATTCTCGGGTCGGGCAGGCGCAGTAGCTTATCATCCACAACCTCTGACTTTGTTGCGTTTAAAGATTAACTACTCGCCACGCCGCGAAAGATTGAAGAACAAGTCACAAGAAATGCGGGAATGGATGAAGTAAATGCACCAATGCAAGAAGCAATTGCGTGAATGGAGAGGAGTTTCCCAATTAGATGAAAAACAAAGACAACATGAATTATTGGATCAGGAGAACCAAAGTTGTATAAATGGCTTGGAGATGTGTGTCACCTACTTCCAACGGACGGATCTCGGTTTTGCAACGTTTATGCGGGCTAATAATGTGCCACACGGACCATCCAACGCATCACCAATATTTTCGCTTTCTGATTTCCAATTTTCGCCTCCTGATAATGTTTAGTTCTTTTCCTTTTTATGTAATTTGAATTTTATATTTAATACATTTTCATAATTTTCTTTTAATAATTTATTTATATTTTAATTTAAATCATAATTAGTAATTTAATTCAAAATTATAATTTAAAATTATAATTATAATTATAACAATTATTAAAATATTTTAGTAAATTATTTATTTTTTTATAAAAAATATATATTATGGTCACAAATTGGTTAAGAATAGTTGTGACCAATTTACGACCATAGTTGATCTTTTTTTAACAAAAATTATATTATGGTCGCAAATCAGTCACAAATCTTTGTGACCAATTTGTGACCATAATTACAAATAGTCGCAAATTGGTCACAAGTTTTTGTGACCAATTTGTGATCACAGCCGGTTTTCAAAATAGGTGCAGTCAAAAATCGGACACAAAATTTTGTGACCGATTCGCAACTACGGAATAACAGTAGTCACAAATTTTTGTGACCGATTTGCGACTACGGTGGAAAACATGGTGGCAAATTGATCATACACTTTTGTGACTGATTTGCAACCACCACTTTTGTGACCACACGTGTAGTGGCAAAGTGGTGAAAAATTTGTAACTACAATGGAGTGGCAAATTAGTCGCAAATTTTGTGATAACGTCGTTGTCGCTAATTGGTCGTAAAATGTACAACTATTACCGTGGTCGTAAATTAGTCACAAATTTGCGACCAATTTGCGATCAAAAAATTTTGCGACGAAGAGTTGGCGACCACGGGTTGTGGTCGCAAAGTAGTTTGCGAGCACTTTGTGACCACGGGTTGTGGTCGCAAAGTAGTTTGCGAGCACTTTGTGACCACATGTGTGGTCGCAAAAATTCCTAGATCTTGTAGTTTCTTTGGTATAGAGTTCTGAATGATAGCATTGCTGATACAAGCCTCGATTCAAGGTTTGGATGCGCGTGGGCTGTTTGTAGAAGATTATGTGAGAAACTCAATCTTAGGCTTCTGGATGGGGGTTTTCTGGTTGGTAAAAGATGGAAGGGTGAAGTGAACCACACGAGGAGTGATGAACCTCGTGATAAATCACAAACTTAGAGCTAGGAGGGCTGGTCTCAACTAGGTTCTAAGCGCACAAGATTCTTGAGAGAAAACTTGTTGGAGAAAAAGTTCTATCTTTATTAATATCAAAAAGGTTGTCGAACTACAATGCTGGAAGGAGCCTTATTAATATGCTCGACAGCTTGACCTTCTAGGGTCGACCCAAATAAGAAAAGAAAAACTTACAAAAGTGCACAAAGGAAAAGATACAAAAGTGTATAATCGAAAAAAGGACCTATTCCTAAAATGTCTTTGACTCAATAAAGTAAATATTTTAGATCCTACCCTGCAAAACAGAAAGAGGCATATATTCGAATTGAAACTTACCTTAACTTACCTCATGGCCAAAAAATGGAAGGTGGCCGTCCTTGTGGCATGCACGCGCCTTGCTCCTAGTCTTCGACTTGGAGTAGGATTAAGAATCTTTGGGCCCTGACCTCTCTTGCCACTAAAGCCCAAGTCTCTGATGTCCCTTGTGTTGTTGAGAAGCCATTGGACTCTCCCTTGCATTTTTGGCCCATTTTCCTTAGTCGATCTTCCTCTAGGAGCTTGTCGACCCATAAGCTGAATTTGTGGAAGAGTGCCCTTGATCTGCTTCTTGTCATTGCTCTTTGAGGTACCACTGGTGTAGATACTTCTTCTAGGTGCATGTCCTGGAGCTGGTAGCTCATTTGGTCCGAGTCCTCTTTGTAGAAGTGGAAATGCTCGTGCACTCGGCTGGATCGGCTGTACCGGCTGGACTGTGCGAGGTACTGGCCGGAATGCCTTCAGGACCGGCCAAGTTGATCCCGGAGTTGGTGGCATCACCAAGGGACCGGCGGTGTCATCCACGTCCCCACCAAGTGTGCCGGAAGCTTGGGCCTCTCCGCCGGCAATGCTGGTTGCTCTGGTCCTATTGGTCGAGGGTCCGGCGGTACTGCTTGGACCCGCAGGCGTGCCAGATGGTCCAACTGTCTCGGACAAGCTTCCTGGTCGGCCAGTCTGGTCTCCTTGCTGGATGTACGACCTGATGTCCTCATCAATTGCACTCATGGTTAATCATCACCATGCTTTCCTTGTACCCTTCTCTTTGCTAGCACATCCTTAATCAGCTTATTCATTGTTAGGCAATGCAATACCAAATCCATGAAGGACAGAGTTACAGGGATAGAACTTATCAGGCTCTTGTACTCCTCATAGTGCTTGTCTAGAATCTTCTTTTTAAACCTCCCTAGGAATGGAAATTTTGGCTTGTGGGGAAATGCAGTGAATGTTGCTTCTTCTTTAGCAGTTATCTCACTTGCCTTGGGAGTGGTTTTCTCACTTTTCTTTGTTTTTCTGTCAGACTCCTTATTGTTAGCTACCTGGGGAGGATTGATTTCTCCCTTGGCCTCATCTTGCTCAAATTCTACTTTCTCCTCTATAGGTGGGAGTTCTTTCCCACTTCTCAGTGTAATTGCTTGACAGTACTCTCTTGGGTTTACTTTAGGTTTACTAGGAAATTTCCTTTTGGTGTAGATGAAGTCAAAGCCATCTGAGCTACCTGGTTGTCTTGTTCTTTCAAATGAATAATAGGTGATCATACTTGGTACTAAGCTACCCATAAACATTATCCACCTTGTTGTTGATCTCAACCATATTTTTTTCAGCTTCATCGCTCCTTTTCTCTACCCTTACAAGATTTTCATACAATAGGGCTTTTGTGTTATCATCTTGGAGTAGCTTTGGTGCAGGTGGAGCATGAAGTTGAAGAGGTTGCTGATGTTGATTGTAGGCCATTTTGGATTGAAATCCTAGAGGCTGAAACTTGGGTCTCGCAGCATACTCTTGCTGAAATCCTTGAGTTGAGACTTGTAGGGTTGGTAGCCTTGGTCTTTTGGCTTGTATATAAGAAAGGAAAGTCAGATCTTATGGGCTTTCCATGTTGGTGCTTCTGTAAGACAAGTTGGGATGGCTCCGGTAGTTCTGATTAAACTCTTTCTGGTACTGTGATGGCCCTCCCCCCAATGTAGTTCATTTCTCCATGACCCTCTGGAACCTCATTTCCTTCCTCTTGATACCCATAATACCCATCAAACTCCCCTACAAAATTGATTGCGCGTTGAGAGACTTGCAGCACTCTGTCTAGCTTTCATCTCTCTTTATTCAGTGCTTTCATCTCTCTTCTTCGCTCATCCTCCTAGTCTTTACCTCCTTGTATAGCTCTTTCATAGTCTTCCTCATATTTCCATCGCTTTGCGCTAGATTCTCTACTAGAATATTCCACTCTCAGCTTCTTGCCCTAGGAAGTTTCTATTGCTTGCAGTGTCCAAGAGCATACAGATTCTAAGAGCACTCCTCTGTATAGGATGCTAAGGAGCGACTCATTAGAGAATCCATGGTGGGGGCACTATGTTGTGTAACCTTTAAAACGCTCCCACGCCTCAACAAAGCTTTCAGTACCCTGCTGCAAAAAGCTTGAGATCTCTCTCAACCTTGCAGTCCTTGAGATTTAAAAGAACTTGGCTAGAAAGACCTTCTTGCACTGATCCCATGTAGTGATGGTATCATGGGCCAGATTCTTTTCTCATTTGTGTGTCTTATCTCCCATAGAAAATTGGAAAAACCTCAGTTTGAAGGCATCCTTAGAGATCCTTTTGATCTTAACAGTCCCCAGAATATGTCAATCTGATCCACGTGGTCTAGTGGATCTTCCATTGGCATACTATGGAATTTGGTACCACTATGTTAATCAAGCTCGCCTTGATTTCAAAATTATTATTCTCAACAGGGGGTGGGCGAATCCTAATCCGAGTCCCATAGACTGTCGGTTCATCAAATGTTCGGATCACTCTTTGAGGTTTGGAGGTGCACTCGACCTCTTGCTCTCTACACATTCTGATTCTCAGCCCCAGTCCCTTGGGCTTCATTCTCAGCATTTTGTGGTAGGTTGGCTCGTGGTGTTCCATCTCTGAAAGTCTCCTCAACTGATTCAAACGCTCTCTCTAGCTCTTGCTACTTTACTCTCTAACTGTTGTACGTCGACTTCACTTGTTTGCAGGTCTATTTTTCACTTTGCTTCTTGTGTGCATACACCTACAAACTGAAGAATTACAATTTGAATCAACAAAAAAATAAAAACAAAAGTAAAACCTAATCTCTAAGCGAATTAAAATCCTAATGGTTATTGCTAACTCTCCAAAAACAATGCCAAAAACTTGATGGAGTTTAAATTTAATTCCTATACGACTCCAAGTGCAAAGCAATCAAAATAATAATTAGGTGCTGAATCTATAGGAAAATAGAATAACACACTAAGAATGTGTGAAATACTTAAATCTAATTGAATTCAAATTGGAGTTTTTGGTTTGTTTTTCTAGTTATCTAATTGCATAGAAAATAATGATGATAAACTAATTTAATAAGTGAAAGATATGGATCATGGATAAGACATACGACTCAGGATAATTTTTCATTGGCTAATGATGCTACATGTTGATTAGATAAATTCCTAAAACATATAGAATACTTTCTACTAGACTAATCCGCTCTAGTGGCAATAGCTCATTTACTAGCCTATAAATTAATCAAGTCTTTTGAACCACAATTTATTGACTAGCAATCCTTAATTTTAGGTCTATCTTAGTTTGTCTATCACCTTAAACGTCAATTCTCGTTGGATAATATGTGATAGGCATGATTAGGTTTTACCTACACATTCTGTTTACACCTCTCGGTAGCAAAATATCATAAGTCTAGATATTGATTAGCTACGTCAATCCTAGCATTACGTACATCATAAACATGAAAAATTTGTTATCTAATCTACCTAAGTAATCATTCATCAATATCCAATTCCCCTATTCTACTTTACCCATAATCCATAAACTAAACTACTAACACATAATCATAACAATAGCAAAAACAATGGAAAGACATAAATAAAAGATAGAGTTAGAAGTTCTTCACTAAAATTGAAAAATTGCATCAACAAAATCCAAGGTTGTCACAGTCTCCAAAAATCGGCCAAGAGAAATCAGAAGTCAAGAAAACTTAGGTCATTTGTGACCTAGAAGAGTTTATATTGTTTTTCTAAAGCAACTCGGTTTAACCTGGGACAAATCGGTTAAACCAAAAAAACTTAAAATTTATAAAAGCACAGACTAACCAAAAATAGCCTATGCGATCGACCGTAGGCAGACGAGCAGGCACGCGTGGTCGATGGAATCGGTCGGTGCAATCGGCCGTTGGGCTGATCGCTGAGCAGGCAAGCAAGGCGTGGTATGTAGGCGATCAGGTGATGCAACCGGCCGTTCGGCAGAGCGCTAGGCTACAACAGGCCGTTGGGCCAAGTACTGGACAGCAGCAAGCAAGATACGGCTTGGCATGTGCGATCAATCTAGACGATCGGCCAATGGGCCGATCGCATGCTCACCAACAGGCAGGCGTGTAGGATGGCCTACGATCGGTGGGTGCAATCGACCAACGGGCCGATCGCTTGGAATCTTGGGGCGTGGCTGGCTGAGCTCCGTGTGGGATCATCCGGAGCGATCGGCCAACCATCCGATCGTGTGTGCTCCAGAGATTTTGGTCATCTCATCTTTCCGATATCTTTCTCCAACCTTTGGCTGCCTATGGCCATGCTTCTAACTCCTCCTTTTAGGCGTTTTCCCTGAAAACACTCGAGAAAAAATGCAAAAATGTCCTAAAGTATAAAATGCATTGCTATATGAGACTGAATGTAGAAAAGGTGGATTGCTTAAAATGCTAATGAAAACAAGGAAAGTGGTGGTGAAATAAAGGTGAAACAATTCAAAAACCATGACTATCAAAAACCTCCTTACGTAGAGTTACAAAGAGATATCCGAACACTTTCCAAGAATATGGTAAAGTACCAAGAAGCCATATAAAGTGTACCCCCTTCGAATAAACTATAGAAACTTTCATCATCAAGTTTCCCTATCACTACAAGAAAATTTCTAAAATGCCATTGTATTTTGTGACTACGTCTGTGGTCGCAAATTTTGCGACTACATTTGCAACGATTTTGCGACCAATTTACGATTACGAAGAAGTAGTAGCAAAAGGGTCGCAAAAGTGTGACTAAAACGTGTAGTCGCATATTGGTCGCAATACGCAACTATTATGCGACTAAAATGCGACTAAATGGCGACTGGTGGAGGCAGTTGCTAATCAGTCGCTACTTTGCGACCAATTAGCGACTACATGTGGAAGAACCACATGTTAGTCGCATATTGGTCGCTAAATATGCGACCACTTTGCGACTACATTTGGAATGGCTCTTCAGTCACAAGTGGTTGCAAAGTGGTAGGTATACCGACTTTTAAGCGACTATAGTGTTGTGGTTGCAAAGTAGTGGCAAAGCAGTGGAAAATAGTGGCAAAGTAGTGGCAAAATCTTGTATATTTATGCCATATCCCATTCTCTCATTTGTAGAATCGAAAGGAAAAGATATGTTGAAATGGTGACGGATGCATTTCATGAGACTACGACTGATCAGTACTATATTCAGAACGAGAAAGAATATAATAATATAGAAAAATCTAATGTAGAAGCAAAAAAATTTTACAACATGTTAAAAGCTGCGAAAAATCCATTGTATGATGGTTGTCATGAAGGGCACTCACAGTTATCTTTACCTACTCGGTTCATGAACATTAAGTATGATTTCAATCTACTAGAAAAATGCATAGATTCTTGGGCGGAGCTGTTTACTGAATATTTGTCCGAGGAGAATTAGGTAATGGGTTCATATTATGAAACCAAAAAATTGATGCAAAACTTAGGGCTCCCGTTTTATACAACTGACGTATGTGTTCACAATTGTATGATCTTTTGGAAAGAAGATGAGAAATGGGAAAAATGCAAATTTTGTGATTCCCCCCGATATAAGCCAAGCAAAGGCAGGACGAGAATGCCTTTCAGTCATATATGGTATTTATCTATAGGCGACAGACTTAAGAGAATGTATCAAAGCAAGAAAACCGCATAGGCAATAAAGTGGCATGCAGAACATGAAACAGAAGATGGAGAAATGAGTCATCCATCTAATGTTGCGGAGTGGAAAAATTTTCAATATCTACATCCTAGATTTGCTGCTTAATCTCGAAACGTTTATCTTGGCTTATGTAATGATGGGTTCAATCCATTTGGGATGTCTCGTAATCATTCATTATGGCCGGTGATTATCACTTCATATAACTTGTCACCTGATATGTGTATGAAAAAAGAGTACTTGTTTCTAACAATTCTGAATTCGGGGCTAAATCATCCACGCGCTAGTCTGGATATATTCCTCCCACTTTTGACTGATGAGTTGAAAAAACTGTGGTCTACGGGAGTTGATGCATACGATGTATCATTGAATCAAAATTTCATTTAAAAGCCATTTTAGTGTGGCGATAAGCGATTTTCCCGCTTATGGAATGTTGTCAGGATGGACAACGCATGGTAGACTATCTTGTCCAAATTGTATGGAAGATACGAAAGCATTTTAATCACCAAATGGTAGGAAGATGTGTTGGTTTGATTGTCACAGAAGGTTTCTTCCTAAGGGTCACCCGTTACGGGAAAATAAAACAAATTTTTTAAAGGGGAAGCACGCTTTAAATGACTATCCTCCACAATCATTGACAGGCGAACAAGTTTTATACGAGCGAACAAAAACTGTCAATCCTGTAAAAACATTTGACTGCGGAGGAAACGGTCATGAAAGTAAAGAAAAAGGTTATGGCAGCTGGCATAATTGGCACAAAGAAAGCATATTTTGGGAGTTGTCGTACTAGACGGAGCTTAACATTCGACATAATTTGATGTGATGCATATAGAGAAGAATTTCTTTGATAACATCATTAATATTTTTATGAATGTGAAGGAGAAATCAAAAGATACAGTTAAGTCAAAGTTGGATATTGCGAAGTTTTGCTCTCGAAAAGAGTTACACGTGGATGGTCGAGGTAATGCTCCATTCCCTATATTTCGATTGACACAAAAAGCCAAAGAACTCTTATTGGAATATATCAAAAATGATGTCAAATTTCTGGACGGTTATGCGGCAGATTTAGCAAATTGTGTGGATATGGATGGACTGAAGTTCTCGGGCATGAAAAGTTATGATTGTCATATTTTTATGGAAAGGCTTCTCTATTTTATATTTGCAAAACTTTTACCACAAAACGTTTATCTAACATTATCAGGTATATACTAATAAACATATTTTATATTATAAGTACGTAAATTAATAATTATTACACTAATTGTGACTGCTTTTGATGAGGACATCAGGTCGTACATCCAGCCAGGAGACCAGACTGGCCGACCAGGAAGCTTGCCCGAGACAGCAGGACCATCTGGCGCGCCTGCCGGACCATACAGTACCGCCGAACCCTCGACCTATAGGACCAGACCGGTCAACATCGCCGGCGGAGAGGCCCAAGCTTCCGGCACACTTGGTGGCGATGTGTATGACACCGCCGGTCCCTCTGGTGATGCCGCCAACTCCGGGATCAACTTGGCCGGTCCTGAAGGCATTCCGGCCAGTACTGCGCACAATCCAGCCGGTACAGCCGATCCAGCTGAGTACACGCGCATTTCCACTTCCACACAAGAGGAATCGGACAAAATGAGCTACCAGCTCCAGGACATGCACCTAGAAGAAGTATCTACACCTAGAAGAAGTATCTACACCAGTGGTACCTCAAGGAGCAATGACAAGAAGCAGATCAAGGGCACTCTTCCACAAATTCAGCTTATGGGTCGACAGGCTCCTAGAGGAAGATCGACTAAGGACAATGGGCCAGAAGTGCAAGGAAAGAGTAGAGTCCAAAGGCTTCTCAACAACACAAGGAACATCAGAGACTTGGGCTTTAGTGGCAAGAGAGGTCAGGGCCCAAAGATTTTTAACCCTACTCCAAGTCGAAGACTAGGAGCAAGGCGCGTGCATGCCACAAGGACGGCCACCTTCCATTTCTTGGCCGTGAGGTTAAGTTAAGGTAAGTTTCAATTCGAATATATGCCTCTTTCTGTTTTGCAGGGTAGGATCTAGATGCTTTACATTTTTGAGTCAAGAACATTTTAGGAATAGGTCCTTTTTCGGTTATGCACTTTTGTATCTTTTCCTTTTGTGCACTTTTGTAAACTTTCCTTTTCTTTATTTGAGTCGACCCTAGAAGGTCAAGCTGTCGAGCATATTATTAAGGCTCCTTCCAGCATTGTAGTTCGACAACCTTTTTGATTATTAATAAAGTAGAACTTTTTCCCTACAAGTTTTCTCTCTAAGAATCTTGTGCGCTTAGAACCTAGTTGAGACCAGCCCTCCTAGCTCTAAGTTTGTGATTTATCACGAGGTTCATCACCCCTCGTGTGGTTCACTTCACCCTTCCATCGTTTACCAACCAGAAAAACCCCTATCCAGAAGCCTAAGGTTGAGTTTCTCACCTAATCTTCTACAAACAGCCCACGCGCATACATCCTTGAATCAAGGCTTGTATCACTTTGTCTCACGAGATGTTTGATTTTATGAATCTAAAGTTTGTTTGTTCAGTCGCCACTGTCACCATTGATTCCGGCGATAACCTCTCTGCACCATCTCATCCTCAAGAAGGAGACGATTTCATGTCTGAATCATCTTCGTTTCCATGCCTGTGTTTGCATCACTTTCGTTAGAAACGGTTTCTCCTGACACGAACATTGCATCTCTAGCAGTGCCCAATTTCGATTCTGAACTCTCACCATCTACGAATCCGCCCTCTTATCCGTATGTGATTACCTCCACACCATATACAAATGAGGACTATGCTTCTGCACCGCTTGGTCGATACCATCGCCAAAAGAAACAGCCACCTCGTCTTAATGATTACCTCGTGTCTCTCTCAACCCTTTCTCTCTCTCTCTCTTCATCTTCATCCACTCCACAACATACCTCAGGTATGATTCTTTTGATTGATTTTCAAAGGATCATTGGAGTTATCTTGTTGCTCTCATGGAAACAATTAAGCCAACAACATTTAAAGATGCTATGGAGTTAAGCGAGTGTAAATAAGTTATGCGGCTTGAGATTGAAGCCTTAGAGCTAAAAAAACTTGGAATTTGGAAGAGCTTCCACCCAGAAAGAAAGCTATAGGCTCAAAATGGGTTTATCAATCAAGCAAAAATCTAATGGTACTCTTAAAAAATATAAATCGCGACTTGTTGCATTTGGGAACAATGAAAAAGAGGGTTTGGATTACACCGATATTTTTGCTCTTGTTGCAAAAATGACAAAAATTGTTTGATATTGCTGGTAAACAAAACCATGAAGTTTACTAGATGGATTTCCATAAGAGTAATGACCTAGAATGATCCACATTCATTCCGTAATCATCCAAATGATCCTTTATTATGCACGATTACTTAAATGAACCGAAACTTTGGTTAAAAGTCATGTAAACCATGATAACACGATTTATTTACAATTATGCCATTATATTTTGGAAAAAAATCACTTACCTTGGAGACGTGTCTTTTCATTTCACTAATGTTTTTTCAACTTTTCATCAATATTTTGGAAACCATAAACTTTTTCACCATTTGTGACTTACTTTCGATTTTCGAAACCCAAAACTCTTTCACCACTCTCGGTGATATTTTTGTGTTTTCTTCGTGTTTCTCCGTATTTCTCCGTCTTCGTGTTCATTCTCGGCGACTTTTGGTGTCTCTTCGTATTCTGGTGTTTTTTCCGTTGCATTTCACGGTCTTAATTTTTGTTTTAAAGTTTCATTTTCGAGTTTCCCGTCGCGGCTACGTCGTCTCTTCCGTCTCAGCATTTGTCGTCTACTATCTTTGGTATATTTTTCATATATTCCATCATACATTGTGAAAAAATCATCTACTGTTATAAATCGATGTTTGTTGTAGATTTTATGACATATTACATCATTTATTGTAGATTTTATAAAACTCCGACACGAAATCTGGTAAGGTTTCATTCATTTAGATTCAAGTACATTTTTCGAATTTCATATATTTTGATGACAGATTTATTTGTCATTGATGATAGATTTATTTATAAACAATGACAGATTTATTTGCTCGAAACCCAAAACTCTTTCACCACTCTCGGCGACATTTTCGTTGTTTCTCCCTGTTTCTCTGTGTTTCTCCGTGTTTCTCCATGTTTCTCCGTGCTTCTCTGTGTTTCTTCGTATTTCTTCGTGTTTCTCCATGTTTCTCCGTATTTCTCCGTGTTCGTGTTCATTCTCGGCGACTTTTGGTGTCTGTTCGTATTCCAGTATTTTTTCTGTTGTGTTTCGCGGTCTTCGTGTTGGAGAAACAACATGATGCCTGGTTTAAATCGATTTGGTGGCAAACTTATTAAAGATAGTGTTGGCAGATTTATTGAAGATTTTACAAAATATGACAGACTTATGTGTATAAGATGACAAACTTATGTGTATACGATGACAAACTTATGTATATATGATGAAAAACTTATTTCTAATTGATAACAAACTTATTTTTCAAAAAAAATTTGTTAGGTATGAATATTTTAGTGAAGAAGAATTAGCCAGAGGGTAAAACGCCTATACAAACTTAAAGAAGTAAATTACATTTGGTTTGCAAAAGTTGTTCACTACTTCCTAACACATCAGTTGGCAATTGAGGGAAGAAATGAGATGTGGTATTTGATAAATGGTCGTCCTATTAGGTTCTCTCTCTATCGTGCATGTTTTAGTGTCCGATACGCTTTCCAATTTGCAAACTACACAAAATAACTTTCTACATATAAAAATAAATCTGCCTCAACTAACAAAAATTATGCCCATATTAAAATAATTTTGCCACAATTACAAAAAAATTGTCACATATTAAAATAAATCTATCACTAACTAAGGAAAAAGTGTCACCATATTAATTTAAATCTACCACATTTACAACAAAACTGCCACCATATTGGTTCTTCGTCTTTACATGGGGAAACCACTTTAAGAGTTGGTTCTTCACTGTGTTGATCTTCGCCAACTTCTTTACGTTCCTTGTGCTGATATTCGTACTTAAAAAATTCATCGTCATCATGATGAATTAACATACTATCAACTTTTGCTTTCTCTTTCTCTCTAACCTACACACATAAACGAATTGTCTCAGTTTTAATCATACCCAAAAACCCATGAAGCTGTCGACAACTTCCCACTTTCACAGGAGGTGTGTTTACCGGTAGTTTCAATAACATCTTCTTCGGAAACATGTAGCTTAATTCGATATCATATTAATTTCTATCGACCTCATATTATTCACCATCATCAACAAATCTTCAAAACGTGTCTTAGCATTTGTGGATAAGATTTTACACCCTTTCTTGTTGTCGACATTGAATGACCATCGATTTTTCTCGAAAATCCATTCACTACAAACAAGAATTATGTCTTCCATTGAGAAAATTGATATAATTTTTTTTTACGAGAACGAATGTGAAGAAAACGAGTAAAAATTATTGTTTTTCAGTTCAGCTGAAAAATTCGATGTGCTTGAAGTTGAAGAAGACGCGGCGGCTAACCCTAGAATCGACTCATACATAATTTTCAAAGAAGGTTAAAATTTGCATTTTGAAAATAATAAGTCTGCCATTACATGTCTGTAATGGCCCAAAAGTCTGCTATGTATATAAAATCCAAAGAGTTAGTTTAGTTCTAATTAAATCTGTTATATAGTGCAGGAAATCCATCTACCATAACGGAAAAATTTAATGAAAATCTGTTTTGTCGTTAAAAAAATCTGCCAAGTCGAAATGTTAGTCCAGTAATTATTTTATGAATCTTCTTTGATAGCAGATTTGATGTAAATCTGCCATTGAAAAAATAAATTTGCGAGGTTGCTTTTCCAAAAATCAGTTCATAAGTCTGTGGCAGACTTATTTTGTGTAACCACAGATTTAATAATTCTGCTGTCATATGACATTAAGTCCGTCACAGATTTATAAAAACTGCAGAGGATTACGTAACACAAAATAAATCTGTCGTAGATTTTATATGTTTGTTGACAAACTTTTATAAGTCTACGACAGACTTATTAAATCTATGATAAACTTATTAAGTCTGTCACAGACTTATAAAGTCTGCGACTATTACATAAAAAACTACGACAGATTTTCCGTTCCAGATTTATCTCGATACCCTTGAATTTCCGTGGTATTTTTGTAATAACAACGATTTTCTCGCTGATGTGTCAACAAAACCCCAAGAATAGTAATGGCATTTTGAGTAATTATGTTTTTTGTAACAACGGCGAGGAAGGATACGCTTGGTATCCAAATTATTTTAGTAATTAATGAAATATTAGGGTTAAAAAATAATTAAAGACGAATTCGGCGTCATTATATTACTTCTCCCTTTCCATAATGGGATTTTTCACAGTGATTTTCAAGAGAAAGTATATATGAGGACTCTACTGGGTTTTTGTACACCAGGTGACGCTCGTTTTTGTCGTTTGCAGAAATCGCTTTATAATCTTAAGCAAGCTCCCAAATGTTGGTTCTCTAATCTGGGTGATGCTCTTCGCACCTATGGATTTACACCAAGAATGATGTTACTCTTCGCCGTTTGGTTTATGTGGACGATCTCAACATTTCATGCAATTCCGTTATTGCGCTCGCTACATTCAAGGATTATCTTTCAACATGCTTGATATGAAAGATTTTAGTGCTCTCAAATACTTTCTGAGATTGGAAGTTGCTCGTAGTCCTTCTGGTTTTTATCTTTGTCACCGTAAATATACAAGTAAAATTGTTTCTGAAGCTAGTCTTCTCGGTTGTAAACCATCAGGCTCTCCAATAGATCAAAATCATCGGCTCAGTCTTTCCACTGATCCACTTCTCCCTGATCATGAATGTTATCGCAGAATGGTTGGACGGCTCATCTATCTTACTGCAACACAGCGTGATCTTACATATGCAGTTCATATCCTTTCTCAGTATATACATTCTCCTCGTGAAGATCATTGGGTTGCAGTTCTCAAAGTGGTTCGCTATTTCATCTCATTTTCGTCAATTACCTCTAAATATAATAGATTAGCTTAAACTACAAGTCAATGCTATTGTAAAAACATTACTTATATAAATATCGCCTAATGTAAAAAAAAACTTGTTTCATATTTTCATTACATACTTTTTTTAAACACTAAAATAAAAGTAAAATTTTAATATATCTTTATAATTTTAGCAAAAGAATTACATAATTTTTTCATTATATTAATTATATCTTTTTAGCATTTCATTTTTTCTACTACTTTTCTTTATTATTTATTCGCTGGATTTTTTGTATGTTTTCTCCTCTTTTGTTTTTTGAAATATCCTCTCTTTTTTTTTGAACTCTCCTTTTTTTTATGAACTCTCCTTTTTTTTTTTGAATTCCCCTTTTTTTTTGGAACTCTCCTTTTAAGAGTCTTGCGACTCACATAGTAATATTTGGATATTGAGCTTTGGCGGAAGAGATGGACGATGTCTGTTTGGATAAACCATATCTCATTTTTGCTATTCTATTTATGGGTTGTTCGTTTCGTAGTCGTAAAAAGTTGTGCGTGCATCATACGGTCAAACGTTGTTTGTTTGACTACCGCATTTTTCTACGGTAAAACATTGCGATCGACTGTACAAAACTATGGTAAAAAATTTTAACCGCTGCAAAATTTTAACGGTTGTGATAAAAAAATTGCGATAAAATCTGCAGCGATAAACTGCGCCGACAATTTTCGATGATCAAATGAACAACAATACTATATCATCTAACCGTAATATCTAACCGTATATCACTGTCGCAGATGGTGCGACAGACAAACGAACAACGTATTAATCATATATCTCTTGGATTTTGGCTGGAATAAAAGAAAAAGCTTAACAAATGTAAAAGACGACTAAAGCAATTTTGTTATGAAAAATATTTAGAGAGATAAAATAAAATTGATAACTTTACTCAATAGAAGAGGGGAGAGAGAAGAGAAAAATCTTTTAACGATGTTCTTATCGTTGTAGTTTACAAATGATACATAGTCTCCTATTTATAGGAGAAGTCAGTCGGCAAAGATAATCAACGAAGAAGTCAGACAGAGACGTCACAGACGTCTTTGCTGACTTTTTCAATACTCCCCCTTGATTATCTATTATTATCGAAGTATACGTACTGCCTCGTTAAAAATCTTATCATGTAAAAACCCAATGGGATAAAAATCATGATAAGGGAAAAAGAGTACAAATACGCAATCTCCCCCTCGAAAAGATATATATAAATCCCTTTATATATTTTGCAAATGACGCATTCCAATATTCTGAATATGCTTTCTGAATGTTGTTGTAGGAAGCGCTTTTGTGAACAGATCTGCTGCATTGTCGGTTAAGCGAATATACTCAATGTTGACTACTTGATTTTTCACAAGCTCTTGAGTATATGAGAAAAATCTTGGTGGGATATGTTTTGTCCTATCGCTCTTGATATAACCTTCCTTAAGTTGAGCGACACATTCAGCATTATCCTCGAACAATTTTGTTGGTTCTTTATTTGTAGTGATTCCACTAGCCTCTTGTATATGATGAGTCATGTACTTGAGCCATACACATTCTCTACATGCCTCATTGAGTGCGATAATTTCCGCATGATTTGAGGAAGTGGCAACCAATGTCTGTTTTTGTGAACGCCACGAGATCGTAGTACCTCCTAATGTAAAAACGTACCCGGTTTGCGATCGAGCTTTATGCGGATCTGATAAATATCCTGCATCTGCAAAACCAACTAGACCAAACAAGGAATTTCTGGGATAATATAATCCCAAGTCAATTGTACCTTGAAGATAACGGAATATTTGTTTTATTCCGGTCCAATGTCTTTGCGTAGGGGCTGAATTATACCTTGCAAGTAAGTTAGTAGCAAAAGCAATATCTGGTCTAGTACAATTAGCAAGATACATCACCGCACCAATAGCGCTCATATAAGGTATTTCCCAGCCTAAAATTTCCTCGTTATTCTCACAAGGTCGAAATGGATCCTTATCAACAATAAGTGATCTATTGACCATTGGAGTACTCAAAGGATTCGCTTTATCCATATTAAAGCGTTTTAATACCTTTTGGTATAATTTGATTGATGGACAAATATTCCACCTTTGAGATGCTCTATTTGAAGCCCGAGATAAAATTTTGTCTTACCAAGGTCTTTCATTTCAAACTCTTCTCTCATATGGGTTCGTACATCATGAACTTCCTTTTGAGTTCCAATAATGTTCAGATCATCAACATATACAACGATAATAACAAATCCTAATGAGGATTTCTTGATAAACACGCAAGGGCATATCGCATTGTTGATATATTCCTTTTCAACAAATATTCGCCTAAGCGATTATACCACATGCGTCCGGATTGTTTTAATCCGTAAAGTGATCGCTGTAATTTGACCGAACAAAAATCCTTTGATTTTTCCGAGATCTTGGATCCTTCCGAGATTTTAAATCCATCGGGAATTTTCATATATATATCACTATCAAGTGATCCATATAGATATGCAGCAACGACATCCATAAGGTACATCTCTAAATTTTTGGATGCCGTTATACTCATCAAGTATCTAAACATAATTGCATCCATAACCAGAGAATATGTTTCATCATAATCAATTCCCGGTCTTTGAGAGAAACCTTGTGCCACAAGTCGTGCTTTATATCTTATGATCTCGTTTTCTTCATTTCGTTTTCTCACGAAAACCCATTTGCATCCGACAGGCATTACATCTTCTGGTGTAATGATAACATATCCGAATACATTTCTTTTATTGAGAGAGAGTAATTCATCTTTCATGGCTTTTTGCCATTTCTCCCAATCGGGTCTCGCCCGACATTCTGATAATGATCTCAGGTCCGGATCATTATATTCATCATCAATTTCTTTAGATATAGAAAATGAAAATGTTCCATCCACATCTTGTATTTTATGTCTAACCCAGATTTTTCCATCTTGGGCATAATTAATGGATGTTTCACAATTTTCTATATCATGTTCTTCCTCAAAAAGACTTTCATCATCAGATTTTTCAAGAACCTTTTCATTTTCTTGAATATCTGCATGATGTAATACTTTTGGGAGATCTTTACTGATTCTTCCCAATTTCTTTTTCTTTCGGGGATTTTTATCTTTAGAGCCCATCGGCCTCTCCTTTTTCAATTGAACTTTTGGGTCATTTATTTTATTTCCATCAAATGGTTCCTTTGGAACATCAATTCTTGATGGAGCATTTGCAGCGGGTATATACAATTTCGTCACCTTTTTCGTATCTGTGAACACATTTGATAATTCATTTGTCATATTCTGTAAATATATAATTTTCTGAACTTCCAGCTCACGTTGATTTGTAGGGGGGTCAAGGTGTATCAAATTTCGTGTACACCATGTAACATCTTTTGATGTTTCTTTAATTTCTCCCCCTAACGCTGGAAATTCATCTTCATTATAATGGCAATCGGCAAAACGTGCCGTAAACATATCACCAGTTCGATGTTCAAGATATCAAATTATACTTGGTGATGTATACCTAGTATATATTCTCATTCTCCTTTGAGGTCCCATTTTTGTTTTTTGTGGTAGGGCTATTGGAACATAAACCACACACCCAAAAACTCAAAGATGGGATATATGTGGCTGTTGACAAGATGTCAACTCCAATGGAGAATATTTATTATACGCACTTGGTCTAATCTGGACCAATGCAGCTGCATGCAGTATAGCATGACCCCATACAAAAATTGGGAGATTTTTTTTCAATATTAACGGTCTTGCAATCAATTGCAACCGTTTAATCAAACTTTTGGTCATCCCATTTTGTGTATGCACATAGGGAACTGGATGTTCAACATCAATCCCCATTGACATACAATAATTATCAAAAGCTTGTGAAGTGAATTCACCAGCGTTCTCAAATTTGGCTTTCTTTATGACATAATCAGGAAATTGTGCTTTCAATCTGATTATTTGGGTAATGAATTTTGCGAAAGCCGTATTTCTTGTTGTCAAAAGACAAACATATGACCATCTACTTGATGCGTCAATCAATACCATAAAGTATCGAAATGGCGCACACAGTGGATGAATAGATCCACATATGTCACCATGTATTCTCTCTAAGAATACTGGAGATTCATTCCCAACTTTAGTTATTGATGGTCGTGTTATGAGTTTTTCTTGAGAACATTCTTTACATGAAAACTCTCTCGATTGAAAAATCTTCTCATTTTTCAATGGGTGACCATTACAATTTTGCACAATTCTCCTCATCATAATTGATCCAGGATGGCCTAATCTTTCATGTCAGACTTTAAAAGTACTAGTAAACTTCTGGTTTACTATAGCATATGATTCAACTATGTTTATCTTTGTATAATATAATCCAGAGGATAACATTGGCAAATTTTCCAATATATGTTTCCTCTCAGATATAATGCAAAGATATTCAACATTATTTTTACTCATAGTCTCTATATGATATCCATTTTTACGGATATCTTTGAAACTTAACAAGTTTCTATGAGACTTAGGAGAATATAATGCATTATTTATTTCAAATTTCGTACCTTTTGGCATAAAAAACTGGCTTCTCCAGAGCCCAGTATTATCTTTGCATTTCCTTATATAGTACTCACGCTTCCAGCGGAGTCACTTAAATCAAGACAGGAGAAATATCGTCTATCTTTAAGTATAGTGTTCGTTGTAGCACTATCTGCTAGACAGATATCTCCTTCATCAATTCTAATTTGTGACATTTTCTGTGTCATAATTTATAGAGATGCATTAATAGTTTAAAGCAAAAGATATTTCATAAAATACTAAAACCATCGTTAAGTTCTGTTACACAAACATATTATACATGTCTTATTGGCAGCTTTTCATTTCTCATCGATCATAATCGCTTTAATCCTCGTTGATACTTTCGGGATCAACAAAAAAATCTGCGATATCTAGATGAGTATCATCATTTAGACCACTAAAGGAAGATCCAACTTCATCATCGGCGAAGTTGGTTTCAACATTATTAGTCTTGGGCTTTATTGACTCTTGATACAGATCGACGAAATATTTGGGCGTACGACATGTACGTCCCCAATGCCCTTTCATGTCGTATCTGTAACAAGCGTTCTCGGTCGGTTTTCTTATTGTCCGACCACCCTCATTTATTTGGAAAATTTTATTTTTTCCAATGTTAAAACCCCTTCCTTGTTTACGTCCACGACCTCGACCACGACCTCTACTATGGCTTCTGCCTTGTATACGTCCTCGTCCTTGATAATTATTATTATTACTGGATGCTACCACATTCACTTCTGGGAATGGAGCTGATCCAGCTGGACGAGATTGATGATTTAACATCACGAGGTCGTTATTTTGCTCTGCTACAAGGAAGACTTGCATCAACTCCGACTAGCGAATATATCCTTTAGTCCGATATTGGTTTTGTAGGACTACATTTCCAGAATGGAATGTGGAGAGCATTTTTTCAATCATATCATAATGGCTCATTTTATCACCACATAACATCATTCTAGAAGTAATTCCGAACAACGCGGAATTATATTCACCAACACTTTTATAGTCCATAAATCGGAGGTGTAGCCAATCATATCGAGCCTTAGGTAAGATCACAAGTTTCTGATGATCAAACCTATCTCTTAATGATTGCCAAAGATCCACAGGATCTTCTTTTGTGATATATTTATTTTTTAACGTATCATGGAGATGGTGGCATAAAAACACCATGGCCTTAGCCTTATTCTCATCTGACATCGTTTCCGATGGATCGGTGGCTTTAAGAAGGCCATTCGATCTCAGATGCATCTTTGCATCTGATGCCCAAGTCATATAATTTTTTCCAGATTTATCAAAGACAATGATATCAAGCTTTGCCAGGTTTGACATGATATCTATATAATATTTAAATCAATTGTTATAACATTTTAAGCATCATCTTAAAAATTGTTAATGATAATAAAAGCATGTGCATATAACAAAGTAAATAGATAAATAATCATCTTAGGAGGTAAGACCGTCCATGTGATTGAAGAGGTAGCGCCTACCATATTATTTCGAGGAGGCAGTGCCTACCACTCGATTAAGGAGGAGAAATAATCTACCACTCCATAAATAATTAAATTGATATAATAAAATAAAGTAAATAATATCATGGGAGGAGGTATAACCTACCACTCCATAAATAATATCGCGGGAGGAGGTATAACCTACCACTCCATAATATCGCGGGAGGAGGTATAACCTACCACTCTATAAATAATATCGTGGGAGGAGGTATAACCTACCACTCCATAAATAATTAAATTGACATAATTAAATTGACATAATTAAATTGACATAATTAAATTGACATAATAAAATAAAGTAAATAATATCACGGGAGGAGGTATAACCTACCACTCCATAAATAATATCGTGGGAGGAGGTATAACCTACCACTCCATAAATAATTAAATTGACATAATAAAATAAATTAAATAATATCACGGGAGGAGGTATAACCTACCACTCTATAAATAATATCGCGGGAGGAGGTATAACCTACCACTCCATAATATCGCGGGAGGAGGTATAACCTACCACTCCATAAATAATATCGTGGGAGGAGGTATAACCTACCACTCCACTAATAATTAAATTGACATAATAAAATAAAGTAAATAATATCACGGGAGGAGGTATAACCTACTACTCCATAAATAATATTACGGGAGGAGGTATAACCTACCACTCCATAATATCGCGGGAGGAGGTATAACCTACCACTCCATAAATAATATCGTGGAAGGAAGTATAACCTACCACTTCTTAAATAATTAAATTAACATAATAAAATAAATGAACTTTTACCTGGGTGGTATAACAACACAGGGACTTCCAACAACACAGTATTAAACTGGTATTTGAAGAGATGATCGTGCTGATAACGTGTTATGAAAAATATTTAGAGAGATAAAATTAAACTGATAACTTTACTCAATAGAAGAGGGGAGAGAGAAGAGAGAAATCTCTTATCGATGTTCTTATCGTTGTAGTTTACAAATGATACATAGTCTCTTATTTATAGGAGAAGTCAGTCGGCAAAAATAATCAACAAAGAAGTCAGACAGAGACGTCACAGACGTCTTTGCTGACTTTTTCAACAAATTTTGATTTCTTGTTTTCTTAAAGTTTTAGGATTACAATCATTTTATTCTGATCGAGCCTACAACCATACCTAAGATCATGACATCTGTCTTTACCTTTAGAAGCTTGCAAACGACCAAAGATGTTCAAATCTGTGTTGGCCAGCAATATTTCTTCCGTACTACAATGCATGCCCTTTGCATTTTTGCTCTTTTGTTCATTGTCTGCTCTCTTTTTTTTTGTTGCTTTGCACGTGAAGATAGACATGTTAATAAACCTTTTAAATCCAACATGAACTAACTTTAAATTAATTGAGTTTTAAATTAGTTCTAACTATATTTTAGTCCGTAAATATTTATGGAATAGAGTTAAACCATTTTTTAAACCATTTTAATCTCATAAATTGTTCATTTTTTCTTATTTCTTTTTATAATAAAGTCTAAAAAAATAAACTCAAAATTAAAATGCTATTTTGCGGCTTTTGTGAAAAAAATATTTCACGGTTTTATGAAAAAATGTTACTTCACGATTTTGGCTAAAATGTCATTTGCGGTTTTGGTAAAAACGTTATTTTGCATTTTAACCGAAAATACTATTTTGCAGCTTTAGAAATATTATGTTATTTTACATTTTGATAGAAAAAGACTATTTTTCACTTTTGACAAAATGTTATTTTGTAATTTGAGTGGAAAACACTATTTTACAGCTTTTAGAAAAATATTTTATTTATGGTTTTAACAGAAAAATACTATTTTTGATTTACCGAGAAAGCTATTATGCGGTTTTGACGAAAAAGTTATTTTGCAAAAAACATCATTTATGTTTTGGCGAAAAATGTTATTTTATATCTTTGAACTAAAAACACCCGTTTGCAGTTTTGGCAAAAGGACTATTTTATAATTTTAATGGAAAACATTATTTTTAGTTTTTAATGAAAAATACTATTTTGTAGTTTTTTCGAAAAACTTTATTTCATAATTTTAATTAAAAAATTTATTTTATAGCTCTACTTTTTTTCCTTTGATAGAAAAAACCTATTTTAAAAATTAACTAAAAAAATATAATAGTCAATCATTTCTGAAGATTCTAAACCTAACCCTAATTATCAGGATAAATTGTCTATACAATAATGGTTATGATTCATATAAATTTATATTTTAAAAATCGTGATAACCTAAATCTTTACTTTATTTTTCATAGGTATGGATTTTTGGTTTATTCGGGTAAAATGGGTCGATTTATGCGGTTTTCGATTATTTAGTTTTTGAAAAAATCATCCAAAAAATATATAAGAAATCAGTTTGGTTCGGGTTTTTTATCAATTGAATCAGTTCGTTTTTAGTATATAAAACCGTTCCAAATTAAACCAAAATATAATTTTATTTTGATTTAATAATTTAAATTTAGGCTTAATCGTTTTTTTGTATGGTATTTTGGGTTTTCGGTTAATTTTATTTCAATTTTTAGGTTTAATTTGGTTCATTCGGATTTTGAGATCAATTCGAACCAATTCGGTCTGATTTGGTCCAAATCGATACGATTCTGTCCAATTCAGTTCGATTCAGTCCACACTGGTGTGATTCGGTCCAAATCGATGCGGTTCGGTTTACAACATTATAATTCTTGCATAAAACCGAAATAATAAAAACATAACAGAAACAACAAAAATAAACCGAAATAACAAAAACAAAACAAAACAACAACATACTGTTTAGAAAAACAGAACCATATTATCTACATTAACAAGAGAGGAAAACGACATTATTAACTACATAACTTTTGTAGTGTCCGAGAATTTACAACAAAAAATAAATAAAATTAGTATATGCAACTAAAATTAACAAAATCACATAGATACTTACTAAAACTGACTAAGTAATTTATAATAGAGTAATACCCTAAAATAGCATCTTTTAAAGTTTTTCTTCCAAATTTAGCATCATAAAATTAAACTCCCAAAAATAGCACAAAAACTTATGTAAAAATACTTATTTATTCTAAATAAATTATACATAAACTTAAAGTATTGTATTTGGGTTCATTATTTCCAATTTAGGATTTAATTTTTTTCTATTAAAATATAGTTTTAATGTATTTTAATCTTAAATTTGTGCTATTATTGGAAATTTAAACTAATAATGCTATTTTTGGAACAAAAACTTAAAAAGGTGCTATTTTAGTCATTTGCCCTTTATAAAAGTTAACTTTTTCCAACATTTGAGCTGGAGCGGGATGCAGGCTTAAGTCTACAGTGAATCAGTCAGCCCAGAAGAATATTCAAGCAGCAAAAACTTGACCCCAAGAGAAAAGAAAAGAGAAAAACAAAAAGATCTCCGACATTAAAAATCCAGCTCTGTTGGCAGTCTCTACTCCAGACTCGGAATCTAGTATCAGTAACGTCCTAAATAAAGGAATGTAAAGGTATCTATACTTAAACATCAATCTGCAAACATCACACCAAATTCACATTCCTAACGCAAAATGCAAATGCGAGACTACTCAAACGTGATGAAAATCAAAGCAAGAAAAACAAATGATGAAAATAAAAATGAGTATAGGGAAGGTGTGAGAGATTAATAAGAAATCTTAATAAACGGTTCAAAATCCTAAACAGTATCCCAATTCCAATAAGGTGGTTTTTGTATTTATATAAGAACAAATTATCAAATAACAATTCTAACCTATAAACATCAGACACTTACTTAAATACACATCTTATTCGAGTTGGATCGTACTGAAACAAACTGGATAGTAATTAGGGAAAATTAGATTGAAAGTGTGGTGATTGGAGAATGTGATCCGTTTACAATAATTCACCAAAACATCATGGAATTGGATTTACTGTTTTGCTAATATCTTAACTACGATCAGATATATTTTGATCAATATGACATGTCTATTTTAAATCGGCCATAACTTTTAAACTAGAGATCATATTGACACGAATGCAACGCCCACGTAAAGCTAATTCGATCCTCTATATTATAGCAAATTTTCAGATTATATGAAGTAGTAGAAGGCCACCATCTAGTTCAATGTTTCAGTAAGTGCAAACTGCCTCTCCGTTTTGCTTCAATTATATATCTTAACAACATGGATATTATCTTCTAATCTGCTGATCCAATTGATATGTGTTAACCTCCAAAGGAAAGCTAACTCAATTTTATATGATCTACCTATACTCGAGCTTCAACTAAGAACAAAAATATCATCACCTCATGAAATGTTTCGGAAACCCCAATCTACTACTTAGTTTTTCTTCATTTGCGTATGTCGGTAAAGTCGTTAACAAAATCTTAAGCTCTATACAACCCATATTGAACTTGACCCTAAATGCAACAAAAAACAAAGGAAACAAAAGTCAAACAAAAATAATAGTTAATAAAATTGACTCACAAATCACAAAACACTTATCGGGCATGTACCAAATATGATCCATATTTTTTGTGCTCAGTCGGAATCTAGTATCACTAACGTCTTAAATAAAGGAATGTAAAGGTATCTATGCTTAAACATCAATCTGTAAACATCACACCAAATTCACATTCCTAACACAAAATGCAAATGCAAGACTACTCAAACGTGGTGAAAATCAAAGCAAGAAAAACAAATGATGAAAATAAAATGAGTATAGGGAAGGTGTGAGAGATTAATAAGAAATCTTAATAAACGGTTCAAAATCCTAAACAGTATCCCTTAACGAGGATCCATTGGAGGGCAAGTCTGGTGCCAGCAGCCGCGGTAATTCCAGCTCCAATAGCGTATATTTAAGTTGTTGCAGTTAAAAAGCTCGTAGTTGAACCTTGGGATCACTACAAGAAAACTGCCAATTTGCGACTGCAAATATTACGACCAAATTTGCCATGGTTTAGCGACCAATTTGCGACTACGGAATAGTAGTCGCAAATTGGTCGCAAATATGTGACCAATAAGTGTGGTCGCAAATCAGTCGCAATATGCAACCAATTAGCGACTGAGATGCGACTGCTTTGAGACTGACCCTGGTAGTCGGTAATTAGTCGCAAAATAGCGACTAATTAGCGACTACATATTGAAAATCAGGTGGTAGTCGCTAATCAGTCGCAAAATAGCGACCAATTTGCGACTACGGTATGTAGTGGCTCTGCAGTCACAAAATGGTGGCAAAGTGCCACCATAAAAAACATGTGCGAGTTAGGTATAACGACATTTAAGCGACTACATAGGTGTAGTCGCAAAGTAGTGGCACATCAGTGGCAAAGTAGTCGCAAAGTAGTCGCAAATGTTGTATATATATGCATCATCCCATTGTCTCATTTGCGAAATCAAAAGTAAAAAGTTTTGTAAAACATGTGGGGAAATTCTAACAATTCGAGAGATTGGATGTACAGAAGAATTGATAATGAAACAAGAAATATCTCAGCGGAATTTGCACAAGGCATGGAGCAGTTCATGAATTTTGCAAGTAGTCAACCTATAGCTCAAAGTAGTGGAGGTAAGTTTTTCTGTCCTTGTATTAATTGCAAAAATGATAAATTTTTTTGGCCAAAAAGTTTTTCTGGCCAAAAATCCTACATTCAGGTCCAGCAGGAAATGGTAAGTAAAATTTTTTTTTTCATATTATTATGTTTTCTCATAATTAAATAATATTTTAATATCTGTGAAGGAACATAATTTGGGACGACCAGTCTCAATAGGTGAGGTCTTTATAAAGACTCACACAAGACCGTATGGTTCGTATGTAGATTTGAAAGCAAAACAAATCTGTGAAGCATACGAACGAAACATCCAAGAGAAGATGGCGATCGTGGAGGTCGATCCAACAAAAACATGCGATGGAACCTCCCGTCCAATTGAGCTGACTCAAGTACAGAAGAATGAGATCTTCTTACAGGTAAAAAAAAATTTTCAAACTTTTTTCTTTTAACATATTTTCCTAATTAAAAAATAATTACATTTATTATATAATTTACGTTTTCGTAATTTTATAGTCATCTGTTCCTGATGAACGAGGCCGTCTTTATGGACTCGGTAGCCTCAACCGCGTACAGTCTACGGGTAGAAGTAGTGGGGTACAAACCCATTCACCCGAGTACGTTATGCTTCAAGAACAAAACGCGTTGATTAAAGCACAAAACGCGCAGATGATGGAAAAATGTGAGAAGATTGAAGAGCTGAACAGAGAAAACCAGAAGAAGATCTCGAGCTTGGAGATGCTCCTCGGATATATCCAATGGACGGATCCCGCATTCGCCTCCTTTATGCGGGATAACGATTGCACAGGGGAACCATCGACGGCTTCGCCAACCACCCCATTTTCGCCATCAGATTTCCAATTTCCGCCACCGGACAATTAAATTTTTTTTTATGTATTTAAAAATTTTCAGTAATAAATGTTATAATTTTAAATTTGTATATTTTTTTATTCAATATTTAGTTTACATTTTTTCATTTAATATTATAATATTTTTAATTCATTAATAAAAATTAATAAATATTATAATAAATATTATAATAATATTTTAAACCAATTATATTAATAATTAATCTAAATGATTTTATTAATATTTCGAATTTAAAATAATTAATTTTATTATTGAAATTAATTTTCAAAATTATTATTGAAATTTAAATTTTTAAATATTATTTTACATTTTTAAAAATAATTTAAAAAATATTAATATTATATTTCACTAATATACAAAATTATTTCAATAATAAAAAAAATATATTTTTTTAAATTATTAATAATATTATTTCAATAATAAAAAAATATATTAATATTATTTTTTTAAAATCTAATTACGGTGTAGTCGCAAATTAGTCCTAAATCAGTCGCAATTTTTGCCACCGATTTGCGACTCCTTCATACATGTGGTCGCAAATCAGTCACAAAATATTGCGACTGATTTCACATATTTTTGTGACTGATTTGCGACTGCGGTTCACCTGTAGTCGTAAAACAGTCACAAATTTTTGTGACTGATTTGCGACTGCGGTTCACCTGTAGTCGCAAATCAGTCACAAAAATTTGTGACTGTTTTGCGACTGCATTTCTCCTGTAGTCGCAACACGGGGAAAGTTACCAGGTCCAGACATAGTAAGGATTGACAGACTGAGAGCTCTTTTTTGATTCTATGGGTGGTGGTGCATGGCCGTTCTTAGTTGGTGGAGCGATTTGTCTGGTTAATTTCGTTAACGAACGAAACCTCAGCCTGCTAACTAGCTACGTGGAGGCATCCCTTCACGGCCGGCTTCTTAGAGGGATTTTACAGAGACAACATTTGGTTTTATTGGGTATAAAAATATTAAAGAAAATATGAGTTAAAACCCACAAAATTCAAGAATTATATATGTTAGAACTAAAGATTTATATATGTTTAGAAGAATTAAAGAATTCTATATGTTTAGTTGAATTCAAGAATTAAATAGTGATGAAAAATAAAAAATTTATAGAGAGAGATAATATTAGAAAATCGTAGTTTAAACAATTTCATACATATATACATACACTATGAACTTTGTATTGAAGAACTAACCATACATCTTTATCAGAACACATAATGTAGGACTAATATGAAAACATAATCTCTGTCTTTTGGATATGTTATTTAGGCACACTACAATCTACAATAACGAATAACATAAATATTTTACCCAGAATACACAAAACAACATGCTGTCAAAAACAAAAATTTTAATATTTTATATATTAAAATTGTTATCTAAAACAGAAAACGATGGTTATTACAGAAAAAGGTGAAGTGACTTTCAAGACAAACAAATCTTCAATACAGAAGTATTAGATTATTTGCTCACAATTATTATTTACTTAGGAGAAATCATTGGGTTTAATAATTTCAATCATTGAGCTTCACGTCTGTTTTTATAGTTTGAATTGTCAATAATTGAGTTTACAATTGAATATTTGTTTTGCTAATTTTGTACATTCACATTTGTTTTAATGTTAGAGAAATATCCAAAATACAATAAAATAATTATTTCAAAAATATTATAATTAGTTTTTATTTTTCAAAAATACCACTAAAATATTTTTTTTCCAAAAAGATTACAAACACGGCAGTATAACACTTCTTTTAATATAAAATTATTTTTTCAAATATTACTCAAATAATATGTTATGAATTGATATTATATAGCTACACCATAGTATAAACTTGCATCTACCCATAAACTAAGATAACTTCTACATGCGATGATTATATAGTATATATTGTCTTTGAGAATATCTTAGATAAAATCAATTCGGTGGGTTTGCATTTATGAAATTGGAGCAAAAGATTGTAAAAAATAAAATTTGGTACGTTGAACCTTATACGACTGCATAGATTTCCACGTAAGAAAATGCACGACAGCTCGAGACGTTAGCCCAGAAATTATTTAAACATCACAATATGGTATCGTTATGGAAGGTTAACCGCATTGGATATAACGGAATGGAATCGGGTATTCTTATATATTAAATTGAGAAATGAGTTCAAAATAAGATAATTTTCTAAAATATTATTTTAAGGGTTTTGTTTCAAAATATCATCACTAGTTTAAATTTTCAATAATATCAGAAATTTAAAATTAAATTATATTAAAACTATATTTTAATAAAAAAATTAAATTCTAAATTATAAAAAATGAACTCAATTTTAAGTTTATGTATAATTTATTTAGAGTAAATAATTATTTTTACATAGTTATTAATGTTATTTTTGAAATTTTAATTTTAAAATATATATTTAGAAAAAACTTTAAAAAGTAATATTTTAATGTATTATCTTTTTAAATAAATGTTTACATATTGTATTACCAAAAATTTAAATAGATAAAATTTCTGTAATATTTCGTCGAATTAAATATAATATGATCATTTTAAATATAAATTTGATTTTTAATAAATAAAAAATAGACTGGAAAATTTGAATAAATAAACCGATATCGTGATTATAGATTATGTCCGATTCGACAGATGTGTTATTTATTTTATATAATTTTTTTAGACGATTTAAAGTCTGTAAATTTTTTTTATCAATAAATATAATAAATAAGTGATAAAACTAAAAATTGAAAAGAACAAATCGAATGAGTGAACGGTATGATCAAGATACGGATCGGGCGATCAGTTCAGTTAATCGATTATTAGGTTCTTAATTCATTAAAAAAATTTATACAAAAGAAGTTTTCATAAATATCAAGTATATTTGGTTCTCTAGTATATATATTTTTAAATTTTGTTTCAGATATTATATTGAATACGTTGTATTTTGCCAATCATGGTTATTATTATGTCTATTTAGTTGTGCACATTTTCTATCAAGATACAATTATACAATTTTTTAATTTAAGAAACTAATATTTAAAGTTTAAACATAATTGTACCAAAAATATAGTCAAACATAAATAAAAACTAATAGATAGAAAGTATATTATATATAATTTATAATTTTTAATAACAATCAAACAAAATATAATTTGATTATAAAATAAAAACGTAATAATTTTATAACTTTAAAATTATTGAACTTTGATAAATTTACATATATAAAACATAAATAAAATTTATATAATAAAACATATAAAATTTTAATTAAATATAGTTGAATTTAATAATATATTATATCCATACAAAACATAGATAAATTATCTAACTATAAGTATCTAGATATTTTCCTTTTTAAAATATTTTAGATAATTTTACTAAACGAGTACCAAACGAAACTATCCAAAATACAATTTTATATAAAAAATATTATTTATGTTTAGATTTTAAGTAGTCGAAATATCTAAAAATAAAAATAAAAATTTAAAACTATTGGTTATATTTAGATTTGAAAACCTAATTATTTCTAACATAATTTTAATATAAAACTAAATGTTTTATATTAAGTTAACTAAACTATTATAAATAAATTATTCATAAGAATTTTAGATAATTTATTTTTTGGATATTTAAAATATTTTTAATAATTCCAACAGTTTGGATAAATATATCCAAACTAAAATTATAATTATAAATTTAAAAACAGTAATTATGTTTAAATTTAAGAATCCACGTATCCGGTATAGTATAAAATTAAATATTATTTTTTAAAATGATGTTATTAAATTATTTTGTATATATGAGATAATTTATTTTTTGGATATTTCAACTATAATTTGAATATAAGTATCTGAATCGAGCTAAATCTGAATAAATTTTGTTTTTATGTCAATATTCAGTTGGCCGGGGGTTGTGCCGATGACCTCATCACGCCGGCTCCGGAATCAACTTGGCCGGCTGTGAAGACATTTCAGCCAGTACTTCGCACAGTCCAGCCGGTACAGTCGATCCGGCCGAGTACACGGGCATTTCAACATCTACACAAGGAGACTCGGATCAGATAAGCTACCAGCTTCAGGACATGTAACTAGAAGAAGTCTCTACACCAGTGGTGCCACCAGGAGCAATGACAAGGAGCAGATCAAGGGCACTCTTCCACAAATTCAGCTTATGGGTCGACAAGCTCCTAGAGGATGATCGACAAAGGACATTGGGCCAGAAGTGCAAAGAAGAGTCCAAAGGCTTCTCAACAATGCAAGGGACTTCAGAGACTTGGGCTTTAGTGGCAAGAGAGGTCAGGGCCCAAAGATTCCTAACCCTACTCCAAGTCGAAGACTAGGAGCAAGGCGCGTGCATGCCACAAGGACGGCCACCTTCCATTTCTTGGCCGTGAGGTAAGAAAGGTAAGTTTTCAAATTGGATATTTGCCTCTTTCTGTTTTGCAGGGTAGGATTTAGATTATTTACATTTTTGAGTCAAAGACATTTTAGGAATAGGTCTTTTTTCGGTTATGCACTTTTGTAAGTTTTCTATTTGTGCACTTTTGTAAACTTTCCATTTCTTTTCTTGAGTCGACGCTAGAAAGTCAAGCTGTCGAGCATATTAATAAGGCTCCTTCCAGCATTGTAATTCGACAACCTTTTTGATAATTAATAAAGATCGAATTTTCTTTCTACAAGTTATTTTCTAAACAGACTTGTGCGCTTAGAACCTAGTTGAGACCAGCCCTCCTAGCTTTAAGTTTGTGATTTATCACGAGGTTCATCATCCCTAGTGTGGTTCATTTCACCCTTCCATCCTTTACCAAATAGAAAACCCCCATCCAGAAGCTTAAGGTTGAGGTTTTCACCCAAACTTCACAATATTGAAAATTGGGCTAGATTAACATGGGCGTAGGATTCATGTTATTTTTAGCTCTAAATCAAAATAGTCATCATGTCATTCAAAAGAGCTATACTTCGGTACTAAACAGGTCCTCCAAGCGCTACTTCTCTAGGGAGGTGAATAAGAAGATTCTCCATAACATCAAAAAATGCTGGTGAAAATATTTTCTCAAGGTTACAAATGAGAACTAGTTTTTTTCCTCCAAATTTTGGCTATCGTCTGTAGTAAGTGATCTTGTACATAAATCTCGGAAAAAAGCACCAATCCCTACATAAAAAAATATATTAATATCATATAATATATGAAATTATGATTATTTATATATAAAATAATATAAACGTCGTACCTGCAATTGCTCCATGGACGTTTTTAGGCAGCAGATCGCTAAAGGCAAATAGGAATAGTCTTTGCATGACAACATGACAATCATGACTTTTCATCCCTGAAAATTTACCTTAAATAGTATCGACACAATTACGAAGATTAGATACGTATCCATCTAAAAATTTAACACTATGCTTAATCCAGTCAAAGAATTCATCTTTTGCATGGGCATCCAACCAGAATGCGGGACACAATGATTTTCCATTTGAGATTACATGTAGTTCTTTCATGGAACAAATATCCGGCAAATTCAATCTAGCTTTCAAATTATCTTTTGTTTTTCCTTGCATATTTAGAACGGTATTCATTATGTTGTTGAAAAATTTATTCTCAATTTGCATAACATCTAGATTATGGCACAACAAATGGTCCTTCCAATATGGTAAATCCCAAAAAAATGCTCTTCTTGTGCGAATTATGGTATTCGCCACAACCATCAACAGGGTATGATTTATAGGAGGCTTGTAACCGGATCATCTGTGTTTGTGTACTAGCTCATATGGGATCCAATGATGCACCCTCGATTTTCTTGGTGATGAGATTCCGGAGTTATAAAAGCCGTCAGAAATCCATCGGTTAAGTATATCAATATTTCGAAAATATTTATATATTATTAAAAAAATTTTGTTCATTCCGACATATTTCTGACGGAATTACAAAAGCCGTCGGAAAGCCATCGGTTAAGTATATCAATATTTCGAAAATATTTATATATTATTAAAAAGTTTTTGTTCATTCCGACAGATTTCCGATGGAATTACAAAAGCCATCGGAAAGCCGTCGCTGTTTTTATCAATATTTCAAAAAATATTTATATATTATTAAAAAGTTTTTGTTCATTTCGACGGCTACATATATCAATATTTCAAAAAAAATATTTATATATTATTAATAAAGTTTTAGTTTATTTTGTATATAACAAAATGCATTAAAAATAACATGACTTTTTTCAATATTTTGTGTAAGCATTTATGAACATATGGAAATGAAATATGGAAAGAAAAATATTAAATCTAAATTTGAATCTGAATTTAGAAAAGATAATTTATATATAATTAAAGTATGGAAAAAAAATCTTATTATCACAAATTTAATCTGAATCTGATGAATATTCCAAATTAGCTGAATTTTGGTCGTCAAACTCGCCAATCTCTTCTTCTGAATCTTGAAACACGTTGTAATCTTCGATCGTGGTGTCATCAACAACAAGGTTAACTTCAAGAGAAGTGTCTATTGAACCTAAGTTACCAATTGTGTTTTGTTGCATAGGCTCTTGTTCGGTAATACCACATACCATTCCTCTAGGATGTATTGAGGTCACTGTAATCCAAGGATCTTGCTTGTTTCTCACACGAGGATATCGAAATGTAACAAACCTGGTCCGCTTGTGATGCAAGTATAAAAGGATCATATTTTCAATGTCGCTTACGAGAGTGGACAGATGTAACACCGAATTCGTCTTCACGTTGACCCATGACAGGGTCATACCAGTCACAATAGAACACAATACACCTCAAATCAATCATTCCTGGATAGTGAACTTCTAATATTTCACGAAGAATACCATTGTATACAATTTCTCCCGATTGAGATGATACACCATAATTACAAGTTGTTTGTGAGTTTCCTTCGCGATGACTCTTAAAAACATATCCACGAGTGCAGTACATTGGATAAGATTTTGCAGTAAATGTAGGACCACTCACCAACTCAACTAACCACGTGGGAAACGTTATACCCCTAGAAGGACATGTAGTAACCTACAAAATAATAGAATGTAGTAAATTATAAATATATATATAGATATATAGTAAACTATTATTGAAAATTACATAATTGTGGTAACACTAACATAAAAATGCAGCCATTTTGCAAATTCGCTTTTTTTTTAAGTTCGACCAACTCATTCTCGCTGTAATCTGAATAATGAACACGTATTTGTTCCATGTATATCCTGTTAATTATGAAAAAAAATAACAATAAATTATAATAATAACTAAAAACAAAATTAAATTGAATATACCTTTCATATTCCAAAACGTCATTGCAAATTGTCAAAATATACAAATGCAAGTGATTGTATTCTTTCTCTGATAGGCGTCGCGTCTTCCCTTTTCCACTTAAACGTCCAATTTGTACAAATATTTCTAGCACATACATTGGATAGCTTGGTTTTTCAACACCCATGTTGTTCTGAAATGCGTGTTGGACAAAATATTCATGATTTCTCTTGAAACTTAACAATCTAGTTTGATTAATGACACATTGAATCTTGTCGTATTTATTTACTTTTTGAAGTATGCAATTTTGTTCTCATTTCTATCTATTTGCAGACACACACAATCACGCCTTTATGGTACAATTTTATCAGAAAGGAGACTAATTGTTAGTATGAATTACAAATACGAATGTATATATATAGAGAGAAAATGATCATTAAAATATTGAAATTTTATGTTTGACTATTTAAATAATAAATTTTTAATGAGCCATTTAAATAACGATCTATAGTTAATTGTTCTGATTTAGTCATATAATTAACCAACATTAACAGTAAAAGTAATATTTTTAATTTTATTACTTATTTTAACTAACTAAAACGAAACACTAATAAATAAAAAATAAGTAACAAAGTTAACAATATTACTTCTGGTGTTAATGTTAACTAATTGTATAACTAAATTGGTGCATTTAACTATAAATCGATATTTAAATGAGTCATTAAAAAATTCGGTATTTAAATGATGCAAACACAAAGTTTCAGTATTTTAATGATCATTTTTCCTAGATATATAAAAGTTATATCTCCACTTCACAAGTTAATTTGATACTTTCAACGATTTTAGTACTCTATTATACATTTATATATGTTAATCGCCATGAATACTCAAATTCTCAGAGTTTAATCATGAAGAATTAATTAAGAATGTTAAAAGTGTAATGAAATAAGTATAATGGAAAAACTATAAAATACCACAAACACTAAAATATTAAAAGATTATTGAGTAATACCATAAAATAACATATTTTAAAGTTTTTATTCCAAATCTAATATAATAAAATTAAAATTTCAAATACCACAAATAATTATGTAAAAAATACTTATTTAATTTAAATAGAATATACATAAACTTAAAAATTTATATTTGGATTTATTTATTTTTCTAATTTAGAGTTTTTTCTATTAAAACGAAGTTTTAAAGTATTTTAATATTAAACTTGTGCTATTATTAAAAATTTAAACTAACAATACTATTTTTGAAATAAAAATTTAAACTAATGTTATTTTTGTCAACTACCCAAGATTATTCTTAAAAATATAATGATATTTTTCCCAAAAAATATTAAAAGATTATTATTTCCAAAATATCACAAACATTAAAATTTGTTTAACGATAAATAATTTAAATATTTGGGTTTGGATTAGTATTTTGGGTTTATGATATAGTTTTAGGATTTATAGTTTAGTTTTTAGAATCTAAAGTTAATTTTAATGTTGTGGTAATTTTAAAAATAACTTTTTCATATTATTTAAAAGAAATAAAATTATTGATGTTAATTTTAAAACAAAAATTTTGCGTTATTTCTGAAAATTGGTCATCTTATAATAACACAAACATATTGACATTGGCCATTGATGTTGCATTATATATGTTAATTAATTGTTTCTGGCTATATACATGTAGATAGTGATCCCCACCTTCTTGTTTAGGTTTGGTTTTTTTGATCATTCACCAATTAATTACTACTTTTTGAAGGAGTTAGGCTGAGAGATTATTTTCCAAAACATTTAAACAAGGTTATTAAGCATTATACTAATTAGAAGTAAGAGTAATACTGTAAAATAACATATTTTATAGTTTTTATTCCAAATTTAGTATTTTAAATTAAATTTCCAAAATATCACAAATAATTATGTAAAATACTTATTTACTCTAAATAAATTATAGAATAATATTTTAAAATAGCATCATTTTAAGTTTATCTTTCAAATTTAGCATAGTAAAACTAAAATTCTAAAATAGCATAAATTATTATATGAAAATAATTATTTACCTTAAATAAACTATACATAAAATTAAAATATAATGTTTGGGTTCAGTTTTTCCAATTTAGGATTTAAATATTTTTACTAGGTATAAGTTTTTAATTATTTTAGTATTAAATTTGTGTTATTTTGGAAATTTAAATGATTAATGTTATATTTGGAACAAAAAACTTAAAATAGTGATATTTTAGTCAATTACCCTAAATTATATATAAACTTAAAAAATTATATTTGAGTTTATTTTTTCTAATTTAAAATTTAGTTTTTATATTAAAATAAAATTATAATATATTTTAATGTTAAATTTATGTTATTATTAGAATTTTAAACATTTTTGAAACAAAAACGTTAAAATATGTTATTTTAGAGAATGAGAAATACCCTATATTAGCACTAAATTAAGTTTATTAGACAAATATAGCATTAGGTTTAGAAAGTCCAGCATATAGCATTATAAACCCAATCATAAGACTCTTTTACCCTCTTTATTATGTGTATTTGATTTTTATGATGTTATAAAAAAACAAAAAAGAAATGACGTGAGGTGAATAGAAAATTCGACATTCGTGATGACCATCATCTCTGCACCAATGGACGACAAGATCTCCGGTGTTATTTGTCATCTCAGGCGACATGCGTTATCTCCGGCGACGTTCGTCATCTCCGGCGACGTTCGTCATCTCCGGTGACGTTCGTCATCTCCGGTGACGTTCGTCATCTCCACTGAGATCGATTGCCGACGCCATCTTCGTTCTGACTTCGTCTCTTTCATCTCCCTCAAAATCTATTTCGATGATTTCTCTGGCGAAATCTACAGGTTTCTTCTCTTTCTGTCTGTCTCCTCTCCATCTTCTTCGCCGATCTGTTCATAAGGCATCTGTTAAAAGTTTCAAGCAGTTGCTAGATGAAGCGTATGAGGTATATCTTTTTAATGAATTGAGTTTGTTTACTTTAAACTAGCTTACGTAAAGAATTCTATTATTTGGTATTGAATTTTCTCGACTTGTATATCTCTTGTGGAAATTTATTATTCTCGGGATAGTTTTCAGAACATTGATCACTGCTGTAATAGAAGCTAGAGAATGGAGAAGATGAAGAAGCTCTCAAGCTTTTAGAGAGACTAGTAACTGCACAACAAAAGAAAGCGGAGTGGAAGTTCTCAATAACGCACGCCAAGTGTTCGAGGAAATACTTCAATGAAACCCACTGTCGTTCGAGGCTTTTTATTCGAGAACGCATTGCTCATGGACCAGTTCATGGAGGGAGACGCAGTGTTGATAAGGCTGGAAGATGCATTAGCCATAGCCAAAGCTAAGAAGATGGTAAAATGTAATGAGTTTATATTCATGAAGGAAGCAAGGAACGTGAGATTGATCATTGCGCAAATACAGTTCTTGCAAAAGAATGTAGATGGAACATTGAAGAGCTATGAGGAGCTAACGAAAGAGGACCCAACAGATTTCAAACCGTATTTTCGTCGAGGTGTGATTTATAGTTTGTTTGACAAGAACGCAGAAGAAACAGTTTGCTAAATACATAGAACTTTCTCCGAATAAATTTGAAGTAGAAGGGTACCTGAGAACTCCATTATCTAGAATGAAATTGTTTGGTACTAGTAATTGAATTTGTGATTTTTGTTTTGTTTGAAGTCTCGAGGAATAAGACACGGAAAACTATAAAAATTTTGTTTTCTACTTAGAAATTTTGTTGGATTAATACTTTAATAAAAATATAAAAAGTTTTTCTAAATTTTAGGAAGTATGTCTTATATTTTAGGAATTGTTTTCTAAAACGTAAAATTGCATAGGGTTTATTAAATTTTAGGAAGATTTTCTACAAATTTAGATAGTATCTCTTAGTTTTTAGTAATTTTTTCCTAAAATGTAAAATTGCAGAGAATTTATTAAATTTTAAGAAGACTTTATGAAAATTTAGGTAGTATCTTTTATGTTTTAGGAATTCGTTCCACCATGAAACAGAAAACACGTCTAGCATCATGAAACAGAAAACACGTCTAGCATCATTTATTGAGCCGCATTGAGCATACATATTAACAAAGCCATTTCCAATGTCAACCATGAAGTCAACTAAGCTTGTTTTTATTACATGTCCATGAACCTCTCTGCTTTTTCTCAGCCCAACTTCCTCAGCTAGAGAATACTCAAAAAATGAGCTTAGGAGATTTACGTATGACTTAGGACTAACATCGATCATGCTATTCATATCCACAAAGACCTTAGTTGCTTATTTTCCCTGTTTTTGTCAAAGATTTAACGGATATAACGAATTTGCACCAAAGGAACATCTGTTTGATAATGTGTCGAGAATAAGTTGCTCCAAACGTGTGGAGCAATACCGACAATACCATCTTCAGCCGTAAACTCAAGAACACCAGAGTGGGTTGTCTTTTTATTATATGTTTGGTCAACGACAGAGAGCTCAAAATACAAAGGGTCTTTATCGAAAACTCCTTGATCAGACAACTCCGTAAAACACGATGATGGAATTTTGATCTTATCTCCATTTCCTTGAAAAGAAACAGCTTGGAAGACCCGTTCAAGCACTATGCCTCCTCCAACAACTAATCTTTCTTGCATATGTTGATCAACCTGGAGATAGTAAAAAGCCAATTTAGGGATTTTCAAGTTACATCTTCAAGGAAGAACCATTGAGGCAATCGCCGTAGTATTTGTTCTAGTTAGTAAATTACAAAATTCAAAGCGAGATGATCAATTTCAAAGATTATATATGCATAAAAATCTACAATATTGCAATACAAATACGAATCTGGTGAACTCTATTAGAATGGCACTGTTGCAGGATATGAAAAAATTCTACATAACAACAGAGATGGGATCGAGTGATTAGAACTACATAAACGGGATCAAAATTGCAAAGAATTAGAGCTAAAGATTGACCTTAATCTGGGCTTCAATGGCGTCAAGCCTTCTCGCTCTCTGGGAAGTTTCAATGGCTTCCCGTTGCCTAATCGCAGCCTCCTTGGCCTTTTTCTCTCGTTTGAGCTTAGGTTTCACCCTTTCCTTTCTCTCTCTCTGCTCTCTCTCAAGCTTCTCCCTCGCCTATCTAAACTCGAAATCCATCTATGACAATTCGAAATCTGAACGTAGGTTATTTACTTAACTGAGAGCAAGACAGAAAAAAAGAAAAAGATTAGACCAAAAATATCACAAAATATATGTTGAGAAACGATAAAACGAGATTTTGAAATTATATCTTTGCTTCAAATTCTGGTGGAAGCGACGAGGAAGATGACGACAACGGTGATGAACAAGTTTCCGTAGCAAAAAATTCTGGTGGAGGTGACGGCGAAGATTTATTGCGCAGCGACGGAGGTGGGGTGACGGAAAGGAATTTTGACGGAAGACTTATCGCGTGCGGTTGTGGGAGTGGAAATATGAAAAGATGGATTACATTAAATGTTAATAAAGATAATTTAGTCCTTTTTAATAATAAAAATGCTATATTTGGGAGTTTAGCATAGTGATGCTAATTTAGTCACTAAAACTTGATTTAGTACTAAATTAGTCATTTGCCCTTAGAGAATTGTCCTACTAATTATTCGTTGGATTCAAAATATCCAGGTTATTGTATTATAAAATTAAAATTTCTGAAAAAAAGTAAATGATGAAAGTATAATTATCTCGAGCTTTCTAAAATGTGGTCCCAATATAATGTGAAGAAAATGTTTGTTCACCTTTTAAATCACTTTTTGTGTGGTTTTCTGACGTATAGCATATTACAAGTATCAAGAGAACACATCATAATAAAGATATAAGCAACAGTAAAATGGATAGAATCTTAAAAGTCTGTTATTAGTTTTTTTATTTTAGTTGATTTAAATATTTGTATAAATTTATGTAAAATTCAATCATTTTAATATTTAACATATATATTGCAATTGATATTTGTAAATAGGTAGAGTTTTGTTATCGGATTTAAGCTGAAATTTTTCCAAATCTATAGCAGTATTTAGTAACACTTGATTTTAATAAATATTTAAATGTCTGTAACCAATAACAAGATTTTTTTATAAAACATAATAATTAAAATTTTTATAAAAATAAGAATTAAAATAAGTAAGTAATCGGCATTATTCTTCATTTATAAGGTTTTACTCAATGAACACCAATGATCATTTTAGAATTATTATTTTAACATGCTGATCAACTTGACATGTCCGCACTAAATTATCCATAACTTTTGATTTAGAGCTTAGAGTGACACAAATCCAGGACACACATTAAGCTAGCTCAATTTACTATAATGGGACAAAATTTTAGAAAGAACTAGATACCACAAAGAATCCTAGTAATCCAATCTATCATGCACTGACTCATGCCATGCATTATGCTTCATTTATAAGCTTTTACTCAATGGGCACCAATGATCAGTTAAAAATGATCATTTTAACCGGCCGATTAACTTGACATGTCGCACTAAATCGTTAGTAATATTTGATTTAGAGTTCAGACTAATACGAATCCAATGCTCACGTTAAGCTAGCTCAATTTTGTATATTGTGACAAAATTATAGACCAAAATAGAGATGATAAATCGTCCAAGTAATCCAATCTATCCCGAACTGCGTGATGTCATGAATTATGCTTCATTTATAAGCTTTTAATCAATGAGCACCAATGATCAGTTAAGAATTATCATCTTAACTAGCCAATCAACTTGACATGTCCGCACTAAATGGTCTGTAACTTTTAATTTAGAGCTCCGAATGACACGAATACAATGCCCACGTTAAGCTTGCTCAATTTGAGATAGAAATAGACACAACAAAGCATCCAAGTAATCGAATCTATTCTGAACTGCGAGATGCTCTGCATAATGCTTCATTTATAAGCCTTTACTCAATAAGTACCAATGATCAGTTTAGAATGATCATTTTAATTGCCCGATCAACTTGACATGTATGCACTACATCGTTCATAACTTTTGATTTTTAGCTCATAATGACAGGAATCCAATTCCCACGTTAAGCTAGCTCAATTTGCTATATTGTCACAAAAATAGATACGAAAAAACATCCAAGTAATCCTATCTATCCCAGACTGCGTGATGCCATGCATTATGCTTCATTTATAAGCCTTTACTCAATGAGTACTAATGATCAGCTTAGAATGATCATTTTAACTTGCCGATCAACTTGACATATCTGCACTAAATCGTCCATAACTCTTGATTTAGAGCTCATAATGACACGAATCTAATGCCCACGTTAAGCTAGCTCAATTTTCTATATTGTGATGAAATTTAAGACTAAAATTGCATTAACAAATCCTCCAAGTAATCAAATTTATTGAAAATTATGTGATGTTATTCATTATTCTTCATTTATAAGCCTTTACTGAATGAGGATTAGTGCGGACATGTCAAGTTGATCGGCCACTTAAAATGATTATTCTAAACTGATCATTGGTGCTCTTTGATTAAAGGCTTATAAATGAAGCATAATGCATGGCATCACACAGTTTGGATACATTGGATTACTTGGAGGCTTTGTCGTAGCTTTCAAGTCTTAAATATTTTCATAATATGGAAAATTGAACTAGCTTAACGTAGGCGTTGGATTCATATCATTTTGAGCTCTAAATTAAAAGTAAAAGACGATTTCACGCGGACATGTTATGTTGATCGTCTAGCTAAAATGATCATTCTAAAATAATCATTGGTGCTCATTGATAAAGGCATATAAATGAAGCATAATGCATGAAATCACGCAGTTTTGGATATATTGGATTACTTGGAGGATTTGGCTTAGCTATTTCAATCTTAAATTTTGTCACAATGTAGAAAATTGAACTAGATTAACGTGGGTGTTGGATTCGTGTCATTTTGAAATCTAAATCAAAAGTCTCGGACGATTTAGTGTGTACATGTCAGGTTGATCGGCCAGTTAAAATGATCATTTTAAACTGATCATTGGTGCTCCTTGAGTAAAAGCTCATATATGACACATAATGCATGCCATCACGCAGTTTGAGATAAATTGGATTATATGGAGTCTTTATCGTAGCTATGTTAGTCTCCAGTGTTATCAAAATATGGAAAATTGAGGTAGCTTAACGTGGGGGTTAGACTCATGTTATTTTGAACTCTAAATCAAAAGTTAAAGACGATTTAGTGCGGTCATGTACGGTTGATTAGTTAGGTAAAATGAAGCATAATACAAGGCATCACGCAGTTTGCGATATATTGGATTACTTGTAGGCTTTTTCGTAGCTACTTCAATGTTAAATTGTGCGTAACTTTTGATTTAGAGTTCAAAATGAAACGATTCCAATGCCGCATTAAGCTATCTAAGTTTTCTATATTGTGAAAAAAGTTAAGACAGAAACAGCAAAGACAAAGCCTCGAAGTAATCCAACGCCCACAAGGACTTCCCATATTAACCCTAGTATTCGACTTGGAGTAATACGCAAACAGAAGGAAATTGGAGGTGTGTGTGATTACCCATAAATGTTAACATAGATTTAAAAATTATTTTATAGAGGGTATGTGCGTAAAATTTTTCTAATTTAAGCTCCAATGGTCTATCTACTTCCACTACAGTTTATACATATCACAGCGACGGCATTGTCTGGCAGATTATCAAACTAAATATCATTAAATAATTAATGATTTTTGTGACTGATTTGCGACCACAATGAAAGTAGTTGTCGCAAATCAGTCACAAACTTTTATGACTGATTTGCGACTACGTAATATACCCAGTCGCAAATAATTGCGACTGATTTGCGACTGATGATGAATTCCTCGGAAAATATAGTTGTATTGTGATTGATTTGCGACTGAATATAAAGTTTTCCAAAAAAATATATGTTGTTGCAAATTGGTCCAAAAAAGTGAGACTAATATGAGACTGATTTGCGACTACAACCGAATTATATTTTAAAAAAATAATTAATTAAAATCTTTTGAAAAAAAATTAAAAATTATTATTTTTTAAATAATAATAAATTTTAATTTTATTTTCAAAATATTTTAGTTAATTATTTTTTTGATAAAAATTAATTATTATTAATATTATTAATAATTAATAATAAATATAATTTTTAGTATTAGATTTAAAATATTTGGTCTAAATAAAATGGGATTAGAGCGGTCGATGGTTCACCTGGGTCATCATTATCACGCATAAAAGAGGTGAATGCGAGATCCGTCCGTTGGAAATAGCTGACGAGCATCTCCAATATGCAAATTTTTTTTTTGATTTTCTTTTTGCACTTCTAGCATCTTCTGATTCGCTTCCAAAATTTGTGTGTTTTTTCTTCAATTTGCGTGTTTTGTTATTCATTACGCATGTTGATTGTGTTTTGTTTTTCGATTTGGCGCTGCGCAGCTAAAAGGTACTCCTGAAGCGCAACATAGTCGGTAGTATAAGACCCGTGCACACGGTTCAGGCTACCGAGTCTATAAAGACGGCCTCGGTCATCCGCAACGGAAGACTACAAAAACAATTAAAATAAAATTTGAAGATTACAAAAAATAATTAAATAAATATAAACAATTTAATGTACATAAAAAATGATAAAAAAATTGTTACTAGAATGAAGATTTAATTCTTCTTTTTTGGTGTCAGCTCAATTAGCCGGAAAGTACCGTCATACATTTTTTTTGTATCGTCCTCCACGATCGCCATCTTTTCTTGGATGTTACATTCGTATGTTTCACAGATTTGTTTAGCTTTCAAATCTACATACGAACCATCTAGGCGAGTGTGAGTCTTTATAAAGACATCCCCAATTGAGATAGGTCGTCCCAAATTATTTTCCTAAACATATTTTGAAATAAATTTTTATTAACTAACAATAAAATTTTAAATTACTTACTATTTCCTGTTGGAATTGGATGCATAATTTTGGCCCGACGAATGCTTGTGCGGGCCAAGGACATCCCGAACGGAGTTGTGGTTATTAGAGGATTTGATACTTCTCTCGCTAGACGTTTGAGTTCCCTAGTAGTCTGTCATTATTTTGAACATACTCGGAGAAATCCACCTGTGACGTTTGCCGATTGTATGAAACATGCTCACCATCCTTTTCATCCGCCTTACGCAGACGGAATCAAACTCCTTTTGTACCACCGGGGTGACCACATGATCCCAGTTGTATGATTGCTTTGAATTGAATAATTTCTTATTATTATTACTAAATTTGAAATTTTATAAAATAAACAAAATTAAAAAACATTAACTTACCACAAATTCGATGAAATATTTTTCCTGCTGTTCAGCAGGTACGAGCGTCCAACTATAGTAGGGACTGTCAAATTTATTTTTCAAAATGTTTGAAATTTGACGGGATTTGTTGTCTTCCACGACCTCTCATCGACCTACCGCTACTTGCCATTTTGGTTTTTGTGTTTCTTGATGTGGGAAAGCTTTAAGTGTTTTTAGAGGATTTGGAAGTGTTGAAAATGTTTGAAGTGTGAAAATGAGGGGAAAAGAGTCACGTATTTATAGATTTTTTTCCGACCACGTATGTGGTCGCAAATCGGTGGCAAAATTTAAAATTAATGAGATGGTCGTAAATCAATAGCAAATTTGGAATTGATTTGCAACCACCAATTAATTTGGTGGGAATCGAAAACTTTCAAACTCCCACCAAATTAATTGGTGGTCGCAAATCAGTCGCAATTTTGCGACCATCTTTTATTTTGCAAAATTGCGACTGATTTGCAACCGCATTTTATTTTATGTATGGTAATCTGTTATTTTCAACAGTGGTTGCAAATTAGTCGCAATTTTCTGACTGATTTGCGACCATATTTAATATTTGTGTCCAATTTGCCACAACTTTTTAAATGTAGTGGTAATTTAGTGGCTAATTAGTTACAATTAATACCCAAACCCTAAATTTTATGATTTTGTTGAATAAATTATATTATATAAGATTGATAACTTGATTATAAGTTCTGCAAACTTCAATTACTAAGAACACAACAACATTTACCAAATTTACCAAATTTACAAATCATTTACCTAAAACACTTAACACATTTCCTTAACCTTATACCTCTTATTTACATTTCAAATGTTTTTAAAATTTAAATGAATACAAATATGATTTTGTGTATATTTGACCACTTATAATGGTTAATACTTATGTAAAAAATGCAAAACAAGTTATAAATATGAAAAATACTTAAAAAAAATGTGAATTTACCATATGTAGTACCAAAGTGGTTGCTATTTTACGACCAAATTGTGAATGATTTGCAACCACTTGTAGTATTTGTGACCAATTTGCCACCACATTCCCAATACAGTGGCAATGTGGTGGCAAAGTAGTCATAATTAATACCCAAAACCCAAAATTTTATGATTTTGTTGAATAAATTGAATTATATAAGATTGATAACTTGATTAATAGTTGTACAAACTTCAATTTTTAAGTAAACAACAACATTTACCATATTTACCATATTTACATATCATTTACCTAAAACACTTAACACATTTCCTCAACCTTATACCTCTTATATACATTTCATCTGTTTCTAAAATTTACATGAACACAAATATGATTTTGTGTATATTTGGTCACTTATAATGGTTAGTACTTAACCGGTTGATTAATTTTTTATTTTTGACCATAATGTTCCAAAGCAGGCCAGATCAATTCATGCACCATACATCAAGTTGGAGTTTTCGAAACTTACCATATTTGGAACTTTCCTTATATGAAAGTCTCCAAACGTTTCTTTTGCGACCAGGAGACTTTTTGGTACTTCTAGGAGCTCCCTTAAGTACTTCTAGAAGTGCAAATACGCCTTGGTCCAGGTGGGTTCATCCGTGCCTTCAAATGAACCGATTGGAGCCCTTTATGGCAAGTGAGATGGCCAACTGGTTTAATCACTTGCAAACCCAAACATGGCATCCAGGAGATATTATTAAGGCCCTAAGGAAACCCAAAACAAATCTTTCATGCACCAGCCACCATAGGATCAGGAGAATCCTTTTTCTCCAAGACTTTCCATATATGGACCGAAGTGCACTTAATGTGTTCAGATTGCAATATATCTATTCCTTGAAACTTGGGCACGTAAAAGCATCCAGGATGTACCTAGACACCTTACATTTGCCCCAAAGCTCTCAAGATACAAGCATCTACACTTTTCTTGTTGGCCAAACTAGACATTAATGGCCAACAACCATAAATTTCAAATGTATGATTTCTTTTTCCCCTTTTTAGGTTTAAGACCATTGGTAGGAGCACTATATAAGCTCAGCACGTCTTCATTGTAAAGACAGACAACCATTGAAATAAAAAGTTTAATACAAAGTATTTTCTTCAAAGCCTTGTCTTTGAACCTTGTTCTTATTCTTTAGAAACTAAGTGTGTGATTCACTTCCTTTCTATTGAAGCCACGGCCGAGTTATTTTGAGAGATGCATACTCCCTTGGTTCACCTTTGATCATGTGATTCGATCAAAATCCTCTCCTTTTAGTTCCCTTGCCTGCTTAAGCCAAGAGAGATTCTCGGTCTTGCGAGTCGCGGCCGTACCAATTGTGAGATTGATACTCAATCTTACATCATTTGGTATCAGAGCTAAAAGCTCCTATCCCAGGTTGTGTTCATCCAACATTTATCCTTTATCTTTTATGCTTTTGTTTTGAATTTTCTTAATTACATCTTATCGGAAAAAAAAACCAAATAAAAAAAATCTTTGTTCTTGATTCTTCATTTGTGTTGTTTTTTGTTGTTGTTTCTTCCCATTTAAGTCTAAAACCAAAACAAAAATTTTCATTTCATGTTTGCTTAATTTCTTCCGATTAAGAGAAAAAAAAACCCAAAGATGTAAACATCACTTCATTTTGTTACTTTCCAATTTAGTTTCTAGTTCAGTTTTTTTTTTAAAAGGAAAAGATTTATATAATATTCCTATTATTTTTCATCCTAATTTAATATCAAAACCAAAAAAATATTGTCTTTTAATTTGTTTTTAAATTAGTTTCCAAAAATAACCAAAAATAAAAACCATAAAAAAATTTCTTATGTTGATTTCCTTTTGGTATTACTTGTGTGTTAATACCAAATATTCACTCAAGTCTAGTTTCCTTATTTTTCTATTTCGACTTAAATCTATCTTCTTCCTTGTGCAAGGTACAAATTTAAAATATGGAGTATTATGAGGAATAAAGTCATTACAATTCTTTGAAAAAAATTATTGTGATGAATGGCACCAAAACTTGTCCGATGTAAATGATTCCTATGGATATGAGACATGATATGAAAACTATTCAAAATATGATTTTGACAATGAAACAAGAGTTGAAGAACTCGAACTAGAGCCACCAGACTACTATTCCACTGATAGAAGCTGGCCAAAGACAATCACACCTTGCCACTTCGTTATGTCAAGCCGAGTGCCAACCTGCACCACTCCAACTAGATCAAGGAATTGGACTAGTAAGGTATATATTTAAAATTCCAAATCTTTAACAACAAGGATCCAGATGAATACCTCCAATGGAAACCAACATGAAACAATGGCTGCGCTCAAACAACATCCCCAAAGAAGAGAAGCTCTCATATGCTGTTGATATGCTCGTTGGAAAGGCCTACAATTGGTGGTTGAAGAAAAATGCACGGACCTTCTGCAACAAACTAGTCCTTGATTGGGGAGACCTTAAGGCACAAATATATAAGGAGTTTGTGAAGAAGTACCACAGATGCAGAAACATCACCAGACAACCTATGCACCCAACAACATCAAGGAGTGAGATGTCTACACCAAACATGCAGCCCTTTCATAAGCCCAAACTTGCTTACTGCTCTGAGCATAACAATGTGTTTTCAAACTCACTTGAAGCACGTGTTTTACATCTCTAAACGACGACGTTTCTGCACCTTCCGTTCCGGTTTTTGCCACCGGAAAAAATCAGGATATTCCCACATTCCAGTTAAGTCTTCGTAGTAAAGAGGCTTCGCCGATTGAGTCCAATCGAAAAAATCTCGGCTATTGTAAAGAACTGCTAACCCACGACGATCGTCCGTCGAGCTTCCTACGATCATTCGCCATTCTCCATCGTGACCGAGCCACGCGGTGGTCGGATCTCGGAAACGGTCGGGGTTTATTCCGTTGACGGCGTTTGGAGCTATCAAAGGATTTAACGGCGATTTGGACCATTTGCGGAGATACGGATCGGAGATGTTAACCGGAAGGGCGACGTTTTGAACTTGACGTTTATTTTGGTCAATACCGGTGTAGAGGATCACCGGTCTGCCGTCTGGTAGAATCGTGACGGAGCCTGACCATGAACCGTTGATATCCGACGGCTGAGATGGATGGAAAGCTGGAGGTTGTGGGGTCCAATTGACTAAGTCAACTGACGTGGAGTGCCCCCACACAATTCTTACATCCCAAACGGCACCGTATGGGTTGTATTGGTAGAAAAGATGGTATATTCCTTTGTAAATCATTGGTCCTGCCGAAAAGACAATCAAACGGGTAATTTTGTATGGATATGAATATAGTTTTAGAAATATAGATAAAATTTTAATAATGAGATTACTAACCATTAGGATCTGGAAATATTGCATCAGATTTCATCGAACATAACGAAATCAACAAATAATAAAACTATTAGTTAGAGGATCGAAAGTACAAATCGATGGACAGAGATCAAGATCGGTACGGTACATACCGTTCATCCAATTTCTGGGTGGTTGAAAATGATAACTGGTCCGGTACGGTTGGTTGAGTTCTTGGTTTGAAGCCTCAAGATCGAGGATAAAGTTGCAGAGCAACAACGAGAGTAAAAGTGACAGACCAATGTTAGAACGATTTAATTTCGCCAATGTTGTTCTGTTTTTTGTTCTCCAGCTTTTTCTTGTGGTTGGTTTTGGTCTATATATGTAGGTACGAGGTGTTAATGGCTAAATTAATCATTGGCATATAATATTTTAGGATTTGTAAACTGAGCTAGAAAAAATCATAATGCATGGCATACGCAGTTTGGGATACATTGGATTATTTGGAGGCCGTTTTGTAGCTATTTCGGTCTTAAATTTTGTCACAATATAGAAGATTGAGCTACCTTAATATGGGCGTTGGATTAACATCATTCAAATGTGAGTGTTATATTGTTCACCATAAAATGAAACTAACTCCATTTTCAATGATGTATCCAAAGTTTAACTATTATTTGAAAAATGTCCATCCGTTACAATCTAATCCAAAACACGTTTTCTTCTCCCTTAAAATTGTATTCAATTCATGTGGATTTATCCGCTCACAAACACCAATATGAACGCATATAGATGAAGAAAAGAAACATATACAGTAGGAATAGTATAACGCAACTTGATTTAAGAGATAACATGACCACAAATGCAACAGAAAACAATGAATTGAAAAATAAACAAGAACTTGAAAACAAAAGACTTGGTGCTAATCAAACACATACCGGGTGCAAAATATATACAATCAATAGATATCTGGTGATCAAGTATAATGTAGCATGAAAGACATCATAAATGGAGGAATGTAAGGACGCCAATATGTAAAACAACATGGAGCAATCAACATATTTTCATGACATAGAAATGGAAAACCTAAACGCAAGACTACGTACACGTGTTCAAAAATAAAGGAGAAACATGAAGTTAGATACATAATGATAATATAAAAAAGAATGGGATTAATAAGAATTCGGCTGTAAATAGATAGAAACATCGAAATTTTCATCCCGAAGGAAGATTACCGTTTTATTTATTACAATAACATAGAAACAAAAAAATAATTTCAAATTTTTAAAACTTTCCGAGTTACATTATTTATGGATATTGGATAGATGAAAAACAAAAACATTTTAATTTATCTTACATGCATGTTTCCTAAACCTTGTTCATGGATACTGATATACACATTCGGGGTTTCATTCACCTTTATACCACCTTGTGCTAACTCGAATGGCCGAATCCCCCTCTTTGGAACGGTTACGCCACTTCCCAACCCAACCCTTTCCTTGAAGCCAATATTATTCTTGTGTGAACCTTGTGCAAGGCCTTTCTAATAGAATGTTTATTTTGCAATCATTCTGAGTTTTGAGAACGACAAGGCTAGGACTTTCATGTATATGCTAACTTCACACTATAAGCTCAACATAGGTTAGAATTTGGGTGGACTTGCTAGGGTTTTCGAGAATGAGATGAAAAGAAAAATAAAGAGAAAAGAAAATGAGAGAAACCCAAAAAGGGATCATGTGGGGTTGTGCATAAGAAAAGGGGTATGAGAATCGGTTAATAGGTGTAAAAGATAGCTTTAAGTTTCAAAATGCAAAAAAAAATCCTCTAACAAAGTAAAGAAGGAAAAAGCCTATATCAATTATCAAGAGTAGAGGAGAAAAATAAGAAAAAGAGATAGAAAAGATGAGTGATTGCAATGAGCCCAAATAATCACTACCCCTTCGTGCCAAAAAAGAATTTCAAAGTGAGAAAAGAGAAGAAGATAGACAAAGAAACCTTCGGAAGGGTAGATCACTTAGGATGAGATTGACTTGAGTTTGACATAGAGAGTTTAGTGCTAGAACATAGCTAGATGAAAGTCTTGCTTTGTATCCATCATTTTTTTACTCTTGGAGTTTTCCAAAAGTTCCCTTCCTTTTTGAAAGAAACCTTGTGACTACTTGAACAACCTTATCTCGCTTCAGAAGCCAATTCTCCCTGGCCAAAGGAACTTTTCTTGATTGATGCATAGAAAGGTTCACTTATGCTTTTAATTGAATGTTAAGGATTTAGCGGATTTGATCGAGCATAGCATGACTAGGGATGGACATCATGGCACATAAAAAAGGTACCGGAAAGTCGGATCGATTCAATCATTATAATACTTTTAGATAAGGATTTTGGGATTAGATCTTTGTGCATGTTTTCGGTTAGGGGTCCTAATACAAGCCTCGAATCAAGGCCGTAACACTCACGGACTGGTTGGAGAAGATTATGCGAAAACTCGGCCTTAGGCTTCTGGATGGGGGTTTTCTGGTGAGGATTAGATGGAGAGGTGAAGTGAAACACACGAGGGGTGATGAACCTCGTGATAAATCACAACTTAGAAGCTAGGAGGGCTGGTCTCAACTAGGGCTCTAAGCGAGAGAGTGTTTAGGAGAAAACTCGTAGGAAGAAAGTTCTATCTTTATTAATATCAAAAAATTATCAAACTATAATGATGAAGGAGCCTTATTAATATGCTCGGAAGCTTGACCTTCTAGGGTCGATCCAAATTAGAAAATTGGAAAAGTTACAAAAGTGCACAAGGAAAATTACAAAAAGGAAATAATCGAAAAAGGACAACTACCTAAATTGTTCTTGAATCAAAAATGTAAGAATTCTAATTCCTACCCTGCAAAACAGAAAAGGCAAGTATATAATTGAAAACTTACAATTCTTACCTTTTGGCCAAGAAATGGAAGGTGGCCGACCTTGTGGCATGCACGCGCCTAGCTCCTAGTCTTCGACTTGAAGTAGGGTTATGAATTGTTGGGCCCTCAACTCCTTTGCCACGAAAGCCCAAGTCTCTGGAGTCCTTTGCAATGTTGAGAAGCCTTTGGACTCTTCCCTGTATTTTTGGCCCAATGCTCCTTGTCGATGATTATAAGACTTTACACAAATACGCTGCGAGGTTGAGAATTAACACTTAGTGAAAAACTGCGATAACTATGTAAAAGGGTCCAGACACAAACCCCAACGATCCAGGGAAATAGCAAAATATACTGGGGGAAAATGAAGTTGGTCGACAAAAACTCGATCCATCGGACCACCAGGAAGGTTTATCTCGGACATGGGTAACAGCACCCGACTACCGGGAACCGTTATTCTCGGCCAGAGGTACCAGTCCCGACCAAACGGGTGAGATTCGTTGATCAAAACCTAACAAGCGGGTGGATGCAGGCTGTACTCGAGGAAAGTAACAAAATAACTCGGGTGAAGTTCAGTTGGTCGAGTGAAATCGACCCATCAGACCGCTGGAAAGGATTCTCTCGGCAGTGGGTAACAAGGCTCGACTGTCGGCAAAGATTTCTCTCGGCCAAATGTAACAGTCTCAACCAAAAATAATGGTTCTATATTTTGGATGGATTTTATCAGGATGAAGAAAATCTCAAGTCTTACATACGATAAACATGGTTTTGTCGTGGTGTAGATGTTGTTATTTCTCTTAGCTAACAAAAATATTGGAGTACTGCCTTCTTATGGATCAGCGTTAATGGTCAGAAACATATGAGGAAGTAATGGTATCTCTTTTCAAATATTAAGAAATATCTCAAGATTTAAAACAAGTTTTCTATCTCGACTAATTAAAAAGTTGTCGACATTTCTCATCATATTTTGACTACTTGTGCTCTTATGAAATTAATACGTTTTCACTTTTAACTTTGTCTCGTTGCTATTTTCCGATACCAAATGTGTAAGGAAATGTTAAGCACACATACCACAAGTCCGCAATTCAAGTACTCAATATTATAGTTTTGTTCGTTTTTTTGTTACAATCGGTTATGATTGTGACTATTGTATTGCGACTATAACATATATTGTTTGTTTGTCTATCATCGATAATTAAAATTGTGGTTGATTATAGATTTTTATTCGCACCGATGTTTTAATTAACGGTAAAAAATTGCAATATTTTACCGTTGTAATTAACTATATGTAGATGTGATAAATAAACGAAACAAACCGGTACTTTGTGCTACAACGAAAAATTAACTACAACTTTTACCGTTGTAATTAACTATATGTTACCGTTGTAAGTAACTATAACTTTTTACAACTTACAAACAAACCGGTACTTTGTGCTACAACGAAAAATTAGTACTCAACACCTTGCGCAAATTCATCCATCAATTCCCCCGTTGTTGAATCATACTGAGATTTATCCATCCGCGATCGAAAATTATCATAAGAACATGAAGAAGACATTTTGTTAAGATTTTTTGTTTTGGTGAAATTGTGAAGGAGTAGAGCCTATTTATATTGAAAATTAGAAGATTATCACGAATTTTTAACAGATTATTATGAATTTTTAACAGATTATTACGAATTTTTAACAGATTATTACGAGTTTTTAATAGATTATTAAGAATTTTTAACAGATTAACATATTATTCTTAAGAATATTCATGTTTTTGATGGATTTCCGACGGTTGCTGACCACTGCCGGAAATTTCCGACGACCAACGAACGAACCTCTACGTTTACAGATCGGCCAAACTAACAATTGCCAAAAATAGGATGTCGTCGGAAAGTAATCGGAATCACCGACGAATTTCCGACAACCTGTAGATTTATTTATCTAAAAAAGAAATTAAGTGAAATCAGTCAACCATTTTATTCCTTACGGATTCCAGACGGATAGTAAAAACTAGAATCCATCAAATGTTAAAGACGATTTAGTGCACACATGTGAAGTTGATTAGCTAGTTAAGTTGCTCATTCAAAACTAATCATTGGTGCTCATTCAGCAAAGGTTTACAAATGAAGCATAATGCATGACATCACGCAGTTTGGGATAGAATGGATTACTTGAAGGCTTTGTGGTAGCTCTTTCAGTCTCATATGTCGTCACAATATAGAAAACTGAGCTAGCCTAACGTGGGTGTTGGATTTGTCTCGCTTTGAATTCGAAATCAAAAATTAAGGACGATTTAGTGCAGACATGTCAAGTTTATCGGCAAATTAATGTCATCATTTTAAACTTATCACTAGTGCTCCTTGAGTAAAAGCTTATAAATGAAGCATAATGCATGGCATCACGCAGTATGGGATACATTGGAATACTTGGACCCTTTTTCGTAGCTTTTTCAGTCTCAAATGTTGTCACAATATTAAAAATTGATCTAGATTAACGTAGTCGTTGGATTCATGTCAGTTTGAGCTCTAAATCAAATGTTAAAGCCGATTTAGTGAGGACATGTCAAGTTGATCAGATAGTTAAAATAATCATTCTAAACTGATCATTGGTGCTCATTGAGAAAAGGTTTACAAATGAAGCATAATGCATGGCATCATGCAATTTAGGATAGATTGGATTACTTGGAGGCTTGGTCGTAGCTATTTCGATATTAAATTTTGTCACAATATAGAATATTGAGCTAGAATAACGGGGGCCTTTGATTCATATCATTTAGGGCTCTAGATCAAATGTTAAAGGCGATTTAGTGCGGACATGTCAAGTTGATTGGCTAGTTAAAGTTATCATTCTAAACTGATCATTAGTGCTCCTTGAGGAAAGGCTTTTAAAAGAAGCATACTGCATGGCATCCCACAGGTTAGGATATATTGGATTACTTGAAGGCTTTGTGGTAGCTCTTTTAGTCTCAAATGTTGTAATAATATAGAAAATTGAGCTAGCTTAACGTGGGCATTAGATTTGTGTCCTTTTGAACTCTAATTAAAAATTTACGAACGATTTAGTACGTACATTTCAAGTTGATCGACCAATAAAAATAATCATTGGTGCTCCTTGAGTAAAAATTCATAAATGAAGCATAATACATGGCAGCACGTAGTTTGGGATACGTTGGATTACTTGGACGATTTTTCGTAGCTATTTGTGTCTTAAATTTTCACAATATAGAAAATTGAGCTAGCTTCATGTGGATGTTGGATTCATGTCATTCTTAACTCTAAATCAAAAGTTACGAACTATTTAGTGTGGACATGTCATGTTTATCGGCTAGTTAAATCGATCATTCTAAACTGATCATTGTTGCTCATTGAGCAAAGGTTTACAAATGAAGCATAAGGCATGTGATCACAAAGTTTGGGATAAATTGGATTACTTGGAGGTTTTTCGTAGCTATTTCTGTTTTAAATTTTATCAAAATATAGAAAATTGACTTAGATTAATGTGAGAGTTGGATTCGTGTAACTCTTAACTCTAAATCAAAACTTATGGACGATTTTGTGCGGACATGTCAAGTTTATCAGCTCGTTAATTGATCATTCTGAAATGATCATTGGTGCTCATTGAGAAAAGGTTCACAAATTAGGCATAATGCATGGCATCACGCAGTTTGGGATAGAATAGATTATTTAGAGTCTCTGTCTTAGCTATTTCATTCTTAAATTTTTTTCACAGTAGAGAACATTGAGCTACTTTAACATGGGCATTGGATTCGTGTCATTTTGAACTCTAAATCAAAATTTACAGACGATTTAGTACGGACATTTCAAGTTGATTGACCAGTTTAAGAAATCATTCTAAACTGATCATTTTAAAAAATCATCATTAGTGCTCCTTGAGTAAAAGCTTATAAATGAAGCATAATGTTTGGCATCATACATTTTAGGATATGTTGGATTACTTGAAGGCTTTCTGGTAGCTCTTTCAGTCTCCAATGTCATAACAATATAGAAAATTAAGCTAACTTAACGTGGGCATTTGATTCGTGTCATTCTGAACTCTAAAGATAAAATTTCGAATGATTTAGTGCGCACATGTCAAGTTGATCGGCTAGTTAAAATGATCACTATAAACTGATCACTGGTGCACCTTGAGTAAAGGCTTATAAATGAAGCATAATGCATGGCATCACGTAGTATGGGATACATTGGATTACTTGGACGCTTTGTCGTAGCTTTTTCAGTCTCAAATGTTGTCACAATATAAAAATTGATCTAGATTAACGTGGCTGTTGGATTCTTGTCAGTTTGAGCTCTAAATAAAATGTTAAAGCCAATTTAGTGAGAACATGTCAAATTGATCAGATAGTTAAAATGATCATTCTAAACTGATCATTGGTGCTCATTGAGAAAAGGTTTACAAATGAAGCATAATGCATGACATCATGCAATTTAGGATAGATTGGATTACTTGGAGGCTTGGTCGTAGCTATTTTGATATTAAATTTTGTCACAATATAGAATATTGAGCTAGGTTAAGGGGGGGGGCCTTCGATTCATATCATTTAGGGCTCTAGATCAAATGTTAAAGACGATTTAGTGCGGACATGTCAAGTTGATTGGCTAGTTAAAGTTATCATTCTAAACTGATCATTAGTGCTCCTTGAGGAAAGGCTTTTAAAAGAAGCATAATGCATGGCATCACACAGGTTAGGATATATTGGATTACTTGAAGGCTTTGTGGCAGCTCTTTTAGTCTCAAAAGTTGTAATAATATAGAAAATTGAACTAGCTTAACGTGGGCGTTGGATTCGTGTCATTTTGAACTCTAAATAAAAATTTAGGAACGATTTAGTGCGTACATGTCAAGTTGATCGACCAATTAAAATGATCATTGGTGCTCCTTGAGTAAAAGTTCATAAATGAAGCATAATACAAGGCAACACGTAGTTTGGGATACGTTGGATTACCTGGAGGATTTTTTGTAGCTATTTGTGTCTTATATGTTCACAATATAGAAAATTGAGCTAGCTTAATGTGTGCGTTGGATTCATGTCATTCTTAACTCTAAATCAAAAGTTACGAACTATTTAGTGTGGACATGTCATATTTATCGGCTAGTTAAATCGATCATTCTAAACTGATCATTGGTGCTCATTGAGCAAAGGTTTACAAATGAAGCATAAGACATGGGATAACAAAGTTTGGGATAAATTGGATTACTTGGAGGACTTGCATCAACTCCGAGTAGCGAATATATCCTTTAGTCCGATATTGCTCTTATAGGACTACATTTTCAGAATGGAATGTGGAGAGTGTTTTTTCAATCATATCATAATCGCTCATTTTATCACCACATAACATCATTCTGGAAGTAATTCCGAACAACACGGAATTATATTCACCAACACTTTTATAGTCCATAAATCGGAGGTGTAGCCAATCATATCGAGCTTTAGGTAAGATCACAAGTTTTTGATGATCAAACCTATCTCTTAATGATTGCCAAAGATCCACAAGATCTTCTTTTGTGATATATTCATTTTTTAACGTATCGTGGAGATGGTGGCGTAAAAACACCATGGCCTTAGCCTTATTCTCATCTGACATCGTTTCCGATGGATCGATGGCTTTAAGAAGGCCATTCGATCTCAGATGCATCTTTGCATCTGATGCCCAAGTCATATAATTTTTTCCAGATACTTCGAGGGCAATGATATCAAGCTTTGCCAAGTTTGACAAGATATCTATATAATAATTAAATCAATTGTTATAACATTTTAAGCATCATCTTAAAAATTGTTAATGATAATAAAAGCATATGCATATAATAAAGTAAATAAATAAATAATCATCTTAGGAGGTAAGACCGTCCATGTGATTGAAGAGGCAGCGCCTACCATATTATTTCGAGGAGGCAGTGCCTACCACTCGATTACGGAGGAGACATAATCTACTACTTCATAAATAATTAAATTGACATAATAAAATAAAGTAAATAATTTCACGGGAGGAGATATAACATACCACTCCATAAATAATATCGCGGGAGGAGGTATAACCTACCACTCCATAATATCGCGGGAGGAAGTATAACCTACCACTCTATAAATAATATCATGGGAGGAGGTATAACCTACCACTCCATAAATAATTAAATTGACATAATTAAATTGATATAATTAAATTGACATAATAAAATAAAGTAAATAATATCACGGGAGGAGGTATAACCTACCACTCCATAAATAATATCGGGGGAGGAGGTATAACCTACCACTCCATAATATCGCGGGAGGAGGTATAACCTACCACTCCATAAATAATATCGTGGGAGGAGGTATAACCTACCACTCCATAAATAATTAAATTAACATAATAAAATAAAGTAAATAATATCACGGGAGGAGCGAAAACTCTAGATGAGTTCATTTAATATAAATATAAAAACTAAGTATATTTGTATACCACTCTTTATCGGAAAATTTTATATGAATTCATTTAGTATAAATAATTATCTATATCTAGACAAACTAATGCATTTAAAATATTTGATGTGTAGTAGAAATAAAAATTATTTTTATGGTAGCATAAAAAAAGTAAAATAAAATTAATAATTGATATGTTAAACCGACTCTAATTTAATCATATCCATTGATTTATTCATTCAATGTCATAACATATAAGTTATGCTAATTATTTTTATGCTAACATAATTATTTTTATGGTAAAATAATTATTTTTATGGTAACATAATTATTTTTATGGTAACATAATTATGTTATGCGAACCTAACATAACATAATTATTTTTATGCTAACACAAAAATTAAATAAATAACTAATAAGTGATATGTCAAACCAAATTTAACATAATTTTATCATGTCAATTAGTTTATTCATTTGATTAGATTGGTTCGGTTATTAATCTTAATTTACTTTCATTTATTTTCTGAAAGTTCGATCCGATATGTCAAACTGAATCTAATGTACGTAATTTAATGTTTGTCAATCGGTTTACTAATTTAATTTTAAAATTGACATGTCATATTTAACTAAATATTATGTCATAATTTTTAGGCATGTCCTCGGTTCTAATGACATCATCATTTTCTTAAAAACTCACTTTTCTTAATCATTAATTTAATTTCATTTTTATTGAAAATTTGATATGATACGCTAACGTAATTTAAATTATATCAATTAGTTTACTAATTTAATTTTAAAACTGACATGTCATATTTAACCAAATACCATATCATAATTTTTTTAACCATATCATTTTTCCTAATAACATTTCATCATTTTTTAAAAACTCATTTATCATGTTAAAAGGATAATTACTAATTTGAAAAGTCATCAGGAAGCCAAGTGAATTATAGATACTATTAAATTACAAGATGTGCTCCGTTCATATTTCAAAAACTTTTGATGATTTAATTAAAAGAGCACAAAGTGGAGCTGTAAATTTTCAAGGTGTTGGTAAATGGCACTAATGCTATGTAAGGGAGTGGTGCCCCTTCAAGGTGGGATGGGTCCGAAGGGTAAGCCGAGCTGGGGTCGGTTATGATCGGGTGATTTTCCGCTCACGATCGAGAGGAGCCACGATGTCCGAGGTCCGGCACCGAGCGTCGGTGACTTTCGCCGGCAAATTTTCCGGCAACTTTTCCGGTGATCCTAGCCTAGTTGGGATGGTCGTGTTTCGCAGGGGGAAACACGGATCTGGCTAGGCATTTGCCGATATCCGTGAACGATGCACCATCCCCTGTGCATCGATCGGCTGGTGACCCTGGTCATCAATTCACTCGCCTGGTTTGGATGGTCGTGTTTCGTAGGGGGAGACACGGATCCGGCTAGGCATATGCCGATATCCGTGAACAATGCATCATCCCCCTGTGCATCGTTCGGCTGGTGGCCCCGTGGTCATCGATTCACACGCCTGGTCGGGATGGTCATGTTTCGCAGGGGGAGACACGGAGCCTACTACTAGGCGTTTGCCGTTATCTGTGAGCGATGCATCCCCTATGCATCCATTCGCTGGTGACCCTTTCCGGTAAACTGCTCTGTTCGAGCTGTTCATCTGTCGCTTGCGGGTTTGAAAGAAATCACATTGCGCACTGTTGGGCTAAGTGGCGTACTCGACTTAGTCAGTCCTCTCAGCGTGCGGAAGTGACGTGACCTGGTCGGATTCGGACAGGTTGGTCCGAGTATCTCGGGACCTGGTCGGATTCGGACAGCATTGGTCGGGAGCCAATGACTTGGTCCTAGTATTCTTTTGTATTTAAGCAGTTAACTGATTGACGAGCTTGACATGATCAGTTACATAGAATACCTAATTATTCTACAACATTTGCATTACCAAGGAAACAAGTAGATTTTTACAATCATCAATTTAGGTGAGCATAAACTTGAATTTGTGATGCAAAACTGTTAGAAATAACGTGAATAACATTGATTGACATTGGATTATAGGGATTGATTTGATTTTCACATTAAAATTTATTCGAACTAAATATTCAAAGACTAGTTTTTTGTAGTTTCAAAAAAATCCAAAAATCAATATTCATTTCAAAAATTTGATATTATACTTATTTATTGAATTTTTCTATTCCAAATGTCTCTCGAGTAGCCATCCCCAACATTGATAATTTTGTTAAGTTGATAAAATCTCAATTTCCTAATTTTTAATGAGAAATTTAAGTTTTTTTTATGAAGTATGAAACTTGGCAACGATGTCTAGTTGAGCTCATAGAACCTACATAGAAAATGAAAAGTAGAAGAGGAAAGAGGGGCAAAAAGAATTTTTAGTGATATAATGAGCCCATGAAATATGATATGTTTTGACGATGTTGACTATTTAGGAGAGACCATAACGTGTCTGGTTGAGTCAAGATCTATAGGTAGGGAGGAGCAGAAAAGCGATACTCCTTTTGATTAAGTTGATGGCATGTATGGTATGAGTAACTATGGAAAGACTATAAGGCCTCATGTTTATTCCAGAGATGTAGTAGACGAGGTCACTGTCTTGTCCACTTTATATATTAGAAATCTCATTGATCGAGACGATGTAATATATCTTATAAAGTGCATTAAGTTTCAAATATTAACACATAAAACACTACAAGAAAACATTAACATTTCCGACGGCATTTCCGACGGACAAAAAACCGTCGGCCTTTTCCGATGACATTACGACGGATAAGCGACAAATACCCAAGGGATTTGAAACCATCGGAGGTCCGTCGGTAATTTCCGACGTCGTAGAGATCGTCGGTAAATCGATGGTGAAAACTGACGGTAACCCGTTGCGTTTCCGACGATATCCTAATCGTTGGGATATCCTCTTGAAATCGTCGGAATAGTACCAACGGCTTCAGATACGTCGGTAATATTCCGACGAGTTCGTGACGGAGTATGTGTTTTATAGCCCGTCGGGAATCCGTCGGCAGGCGTCATCGGAAACCCATCGGAACTATCCGACCATTGTCGGATACAGTCGGAAATCCATCGGAAATATACGTACCTTGTTAAAATTTTGTGTTTATCCGTCGATGGTCGGACATCCGTCGGAAAACCATCGGTTTATTTTGATAAGATTTATTCGAAATACGTGAATATCCGGTTGTGGTCGGTAACCGTCGGAATTCCGTCGGAAATAGAGAATATTCTGAAGAATAATCTTTTTACAGTTCGTAATTATCTGTTAATAATTCTTAATAATCTGTTAAAAAATCGTGATAATATCTATTTTTCAGTATAAATAAGCTATGATCTTTCAAAATTTTAACAGAACCAAAATTTTTTAAAAAATGTGTTCTTCGGGTTCTTTTGAGTATTTTTGATCGTGGATGGATAAACCTCGATATGATTCAACCACGGGGGAATTGACTGATGAATTTGTGCAAGGTGTTGAAGAGTTCATGACATTTGCATCAAAGAATAGCATGACATCGGAATACGGTAAAATGTATTGTCCGTGTATTAAATGTCGAAATCATAGATTAATCTTTGTTAGAGAAGTACGTAATCATTTGTATAGGAATGGATTTATGCCGGGTTACAAAATTTGGTATTCACATGGAGAAACTGATGCAACGATGCAATATTATGGTAGTACTTCAAAAAGGATAGATAATACTAATGTTAGGGTAGAGGAACCGGCATCAGAAGTTGATATAAACAGAGGTACTGTTCAGATGGTGAATGATGCATTTCGTGAACAAAGAGAATCGTACATCGAAGATATTAGCAGAATAGAGGAACCTAATATGGAAGCCCGGAAATTTTTTTGATATGTTAGATGCATCCAAGCAGCCTTTGTATAAAGGATGTAGAGATGGATTATCGCCTTTATCTGCTGCAAGCAGGTTGATGACGATAAAGACGGATTTCAACTTGCCTGAAGATTGTGTGAATGCGATAGCTGATTTTGTTAGAGATATATTACCTGAAGATAATATTGCACCTGCTTCATATTACGAGGTTCAAAAACTTGTATCTGGTCTTGGATTGCCATATCAGATGATCGATGTATGTATTGACAATTGCATGATCTATTGGAGAAATGATGAAAACCGCATGAAGTGTCGATTTTGTCACAAACCTCGAATTCAAGAGACAAGCGGTAGAGTACCTATTCCGCATAAACGGATGTGGTATTTGCCATTAACAGAGAGGTTAAAGAGGTTATATCAATCTGAACACACGGCAAAACCTATGAGATGGCATGCAGAACATAATTCGAATGGAGAAATTGTGCATCCCTCGGATGCAGAAGCATGGAAACATTTTCAACAGGTTTATCCTAGTTTTGCATATGAGCCTAGAAACGTATACCTCGGGTTATCTACAGATGGATTCAATCCTTTTGGGAAGCATGGGAGGCAATACTCGTTGTGGCCAGTTATCGTTACACCTTATAATTTGCCTCCTTCTTTGTGCATGAAACGAGAGTTTTTATTTCTAACAATTCTCGTCCCTGGCCCAGAGCATCCTAAGCGATCGCTTGATATTTTCTTGCAGCCACTAATTCATGAGTTAAAAATATTATGGGAAAATGGTGTCGAAGCATTCGATGTTTCCAACCAACAGAACTTCTTGATGCGAGCTGTACTTATGTGGACGATAAGTGATTTTCCAGCATATGGTATGTTATCAGGATGGTCGACGCATGGAAGATTAGCATGCCCATATTGTCAAGATAATACTGATGCGTTCCAACTGAAACACGGACGAAAGACTAGTTGGTTCGATTGTCATCGTCGATTTCTACCACAAGATCATCCATATCGCCGGAGCACGACATTGTTTAGGAAAAACAAAAAAAATTTTGATGCTCCACCTCCTATTTTTGACGGGAATTATATGTTGACTCAACTTAGAGATTTTGGTGCTGAGAGAACGACTTCTTGTGGAGGTAACGAACATTACCCTGTTGATGGTTGTGGCGAATACCATAATTGGCACAAGAAGAGTATTTTTGGGATTTACCATATTGGAAGGACCATTTGTTGCGCCATAATCTAGATGTTATGCACATTGAGAAGAATTTTTTCGACAACATAATGAATACCGTTCTAAATGTGCAAGGAAAAATAAAAGATAATTTGAAAGCTAGATTGGATTTGCCGGATATCCTCCAGATGGATATGCATCTAATCTTCGTAATTGTGTCGATACTATTGAAGGTAAATTTTCAGGGATGAAAAGTCATGATTGTCATGTTGTCATGCAAAGATTATTCCCATTTGCCTTTAGCGATCTACTGCCTAAAAACGTCCACGGAGCAATTGCAGGTACGACGTTAAATTTACATTATTATATATATATAATAATATTTTCATATATTATATGATATTAAAATATATTTTTTATTAGGGATTGGTGCTTTTTTCCGAGATTTATGTACAAGATCACTTACTGTAGACGATATCCGAAATTTGGAGGGAAAAATACCGGTTCTCATTTGTAACCTGGAGAAAATATTTCCACCAGCATTTTTTGATGTTATGGAGCATCTTCCTATTCACCTCCCTAGAGAAGCAGCCCTTGGAGGACCTGTTCAATACAGATGGATGTATCCTTTTGAGAGATATATGTTCCACCTAAAGAAAAAAGTTAAAAATCTTGCCAGGGTTGAAGGTTCAATCGTCGCACAAAGTATTAATGAAGAAACATCTAACTTTGCTAGCTACTATTTTCCATCGCAAGTGCAAACAAAAAATAGACGGCCTTCACGACATGATGATGGAGGAGAAAAACCAAGCTATCCAGTGTATGTGCCAGAAATATTTGCACAAATTGGACGTTTAAGTGGAAAAGGGAAGATGCGACGCCTATCAGAGGAGGAACACAATCACTTGCATTTGTATATTTTGACAAATTGCGATGACGTTTTGGAATATGAAAGGTACATTCAATTTAATTTTGTTTTTAGTTATTATTATAATTTATTGTTAATTTATTTTTTTATAATTAACAGGATATACATGGAACAAATACGTGTTCATTATTCAGATTACAGCGAGAATGAGTTGGCCGAACTTAAAAAAAGCGAATTTGCAAAATGGTTACATTTTTATGTTAGTGTTACCACAATTAATTACATAATTTTCAATAATAGTTTACTATATATCTATATATATATTTATAATTTAATACATTCTATTATTTTGTAGGTTACTACAGGTCCTTCTAGGGGCATAACGTTTCCCACGTGGTTAGTTGAGTTGGTGAGTGGTCCTACATTTACTGCAAAATCTTATCCAATGTACTGCACTCGTGGTTATGCTTTTAAGAGTCATCGCGAAGGAAACTCACAAACAACTTGTAATTATGGTGTATCATCTCAATCGGGAGAAATTATATACAATGGTATTCTTCGTGAAATATTAGAAGTTCACTATCCAGGAATGATTGATTTGAGGTGTATTGTGTTCTATTGTGACTGGTATGACTCTGTCATGGGTCAACGTGAAGACGAATTCGGTGTTACATCTGTCCACTCTCGTAAGCGACATCGAAAATATGATCCTTTTATACTTGCATCACAAGCGGACCAGGTTTGTTACATTCGATATCCTCGTGTGAGAAACAAGCAAGATCCTTGGATTACAGTGACCTCAATACATCCTAGAGGAATGGTATGTGGTATTACCGAACAAGAGCCTATGCAACAAAGCACAATTGGTAACTTAGGTTCAATAGAAACTTCTCTTGAAGTTAACCTTGTTGTTGATGACACCACGAACGAAGATTACAACGTGTTTCAAGATTCAGAAGAAGAGATTGGCGAGTTTGACGACCAAAATTCAGCAAATTCGGAATATTCATCAGATTCAGATTAAATTTGTGATAATAAGATTTTTTTTCCAGTATCTTTTTCTGATAAATAATTTGTAAAAATAATGTTTTAGGATTGTGTACGTAGTTTCGTACAACTTCCTTTGTTTGGTTTGAAAACTCGTCTCGTTAAATTTGTGGGATTTACTGTTGTTGTCCTATTTGAATAATAGATAACCAATACGCATGTTATACAAAAATTAAGAGTTATTTGATAAAATAAGTGAATTAGAAAATTATATATTATATTAATAATTATATGTTATTTTATTTGAAATTATTTTATTTAAAAATTGATATACATATAATTATTTGAAATTTGTTAAAAATATCCTTATAGTATAAGTTTTATCTAACACATTAATATACATACTCTATATACCGACGGATATCCGACGGAATTAAAATGTCCGTCGGATATCCGTCGGAAAAGTATTTCAAACGTTGGCAGACCATGTGTCGATCATGCACGGTGTTGTAATAAATCCGACGGATTTCCGACGGATTTACGCGGTAAACGAAATTAAAAACACGGGGTTTCACGAAAATTAATTGATGTAACGACAGATTTCCGACGAAAACATCCGTCGGAAATATCGATTATAACCTACGACTTTTTCTTCTCCTCTTTCTCTCTCGCCGTTTCACGTTACCCTAAAAATTTTCGTCGATCGCCGAAGGACCTCGTCGCCGTTACTCCTCGCCGCCGTTTTCTCCTCGTCGCCGCCGATTCTCGTCCTCAACATGTAAGTTTTAGTTTTTCAGATTAGTTTTTCAAATTAATTTGTCAGATTAGTTTTTCAAATTCGTTTGGGTGTTTTTCTCTAATTGAACATAATTGATTCCAGTGGTGGCCCGATTCACCTCTCCACTGTCATGTTTTAGATGTAGAATTTGAATAATAATAGTGAATGGAATAAACATTCAACAGAACATCACGGGCAAAAGCTGGTCCGAATGTGTGTTTTTATGATTTTCGACAGAAACTAAAAATTAAACTGTGATTTATCTGTAAAAATATTAAAATTTTTTGAAAGCAAACGATTTTGAAAGCAAACGAGCTCACAAATCCTTGAGATTGACAAAATGTTTTCCAGTATATATCTGTTGAAAGGCGTGAGTTTTCTACAACCATCTTTATTTAGTGCAAACCAACTTAGCTGCTCATCATACGTTGTCGCCATACCTACGATTTGCATTTCTATAATGTGAGTTATTTTACCTGTTTTTGTATAAAATATATCTCCCATCAAAGATATTTATCTTGGTGGAATTCATATTCATCAAAAGAAATTACTTATACATACATGCTGGTTATAAAAATGATCTATTCAGATGATAGTGAAACTTATAAACAATGATCCAAAAACTAATGTTACCTATTTGTAAGTTTCAAAACTACTAAATGAAAATATTTAAAATTTTAAAATTAGAATAGTTTATAGTTTTAGAAAAGTAGGTACAATAAAGTTTATATGTTTATTGATGATATTAGTTTGGTCTCGGTTTTGTTATATTTGAAAAAGTTCCAAATAATAAACCTTGATTTTTTCAAAAAATAAAAATAAAAATACTTGAATATTATTTTAAATAATTTAATATTTCAAAAAATGATAAATAGTAAATGTAGATAGATTGATAAAATGATCCAATTATAGGTCGTATCAAGATTACCAAAGACGTGGTGAGTCATCGACTCCGAGTTTTATACCAACTCAAGTTCCAGAATCTGCAAATGATTCTTTCCGACCAATGACAATTGAAGAATTGGTTCAGCAGCCTGGTCGTGAACTTCTCACATTTCTCGATCCGAGACGTCAAAGAAACTCGACATGGTAAATTAAATTTTCTATAATTATATTTAAAATAATTATTTTAATACTATTCTATAATTATATTTAAAATAATTATTTTAATACTATTGTAATAAAAATTCGTAGGTTTGGTATTTCAAACAAACAATGGAATAAGCAAATCTATATTAAAGATGCTTCATTCTCTTTTGAATAAATCATATACCAAATTTCGAGATATTCCGTACGAAGAACGTCAGATTTGGTTCAGGACGTTTGCGGTACGTTATTTAAATTTTAAATATATAATTATTTTAAATATTTTTTAATAATAATTTTTTAGTAATATATATTAAAATTTCGCAGCAAGAATTTACATGGGATCCCATGAACACAAAATTGGTGGAAGACGCTTTCGAAAAAGAGGCTGCAATACAATTTTCCCGCCATATGAACGAGTGGAAACAAAAATGGAAAAAGGAAAAAGATAAACCAAGAGGGTTGAATGAGTCGGTTTGGAATGACTTTATTCGTTATTGGGAATCTTCCACCGCTGAGGTTATCTCGAAAACTAATTCGGGAAACCGGAAGAGCGACCGAGGAGGCAAAGGCATTTATATTCACAATGCCGGATCGACTAGTTTTCTCAGACGAGCCGATCAATTGGTAAATTAATTATTATATTAATTATTTATTATTATTTAAAAGTTTTTAAATTATTAATTTAGAATTTTTTTATTTTTAGGCACAAGAAATTGGAGCGCCTCCAGATCACTTGCAACTTCTCGAGGCCGTCCACACAAACAAAAAGACTGGTCGTATCCAAGATGGTCTCGTTAGTGAGATCATCGAAAAAGTAAAAAAGAAAAAAGTGATATTCTAACCCAGCAATCTCAAGTTGGTTCTTCATCTTCGGTCGCTGAATTGCCGCGTTCTGAGATTAACCGTCTCGTTCTTGATGTAAGTTTTTTTAAAAAAAATATATAATTAATATTATAATAATTTTTATTAAATTTTTTAATAATATTTCTTTTTTTACAGGAAGTACCATTTTCAAAGGGTCGTCATCCAGGACTCGGGAGAGTTGCAGATACTGGTGGCGCAACATCTGCAGTTAGAAACGAGGAAAATGAACAGTTAAAAGAAGAAATGGCGTCCATGAAAATAGAGATGAATAATCTCAAAAACTTTGTAGAAATGATAAAAAATAAATTGCCTGATGACTTTTTTTCTCCTCCTTCTCCTCCTGCTCCTCCTTTGTAATTTGTAATTTAAAATAAATGTTTAATAATATTAATATTTATAATATTATTTTTATTAGTTGTATGATTATTTTTAATAATATTAATTTAAATATTAAAATAAAAATTAAAAAATTAATTTTTTTAATAGTTATATTTTTAAAATATTTAATTAAATAATTAAATATTTTAAAAATATAAATATTAAAAAAATAATTTTTTTATTTTTTCAATTATTTGGTGTTTCCGACGGCTACTGTCGTCGGAAATTCCCGACGGAACAGGTCGTCGGAAATATGTTGCTACATCCCAACGGTTATAAACCGTCGGGAAATATCATCGGACAATATTTCCAACGGCACAAGTCATCGGAAAATGCCCTCGAAAATTCGTCGGCGTTTTCCGATGTATCCGGACCATCGCAGATCCGTTGGTTAATTCCAACGGAAGGATGTCATCGAACATCCGTCGGAATTTTCCGATGGCACAGTTCATCGCTAATGCGTCAGAAATTCTCGATACCTTCCCGACAGAAGCGCATTTCCGACGAAATAGTCCCGACGGACTAGTTTCATCGGAAAGTAGTCGAGAAACCATTTTACCGACATATTTCCGACGGATACAGCCGTCGGAAATACGCTGTTTTCTTGTAGTGAAATACGAAATGAACATCAATGTCAAAGTATCTACATCATAAATCTAATCCATATTTAATATACTTTTAAAATTATTAAAATAGTTTTGCAAATCGTTTTGCTCAAAAACTAACATAACATGACCATAGTTTAAGGCATATGAAGTAATTTTGATGATTTTACTTTTTTCTTACACTAAATATGATTCATTATCTTTTTTTATAGATAAAAATAGTATATTTCCACAAAGAATATTTATAGATTTTGTGCGGACATGTCAAGTTGACCGGTAGTAAAAATAATCATTCTAAACTGATCATTGCTTCTACTTGAGTAAAGGCTTATAAATGAAGCATAATGCATGGCATCAAGCAGTTTGCGATAGATTCGATTTCTTGGAGGCTTTGTTGTAGCTAATTTAGTCTTAAATTTTGTCACACTATTGAAAACTTAGCTACCTTAAAGTGGACATTGGATTCGTGGCATTCTGGGCTCTAAATCAAAAGTTAGAGACGATTTAATGCGGCCTTATCAAGTTGACTGGCGAGAAAAAATAATCATTCTAGTATGATTATTGGTGCACATTGAGTAAAATCTTATTAATGAAGCATAATGCCTGGCATACAGCATATTGTGTACGAATCCAATGTGTTGTATGCCAGGCATAATGCATAAGAAGAAGAAGAAGAAGAAGAAGAAGAAGAAGAAGAAGAAGAAGAAGAAGAAGAAGAAGAAGAAGAAGAAGGTTGAAGCCTAATTTTGCTAAGAATTTTGTCCTTCAATGCAATAAAAAAACCCCAAATTCATGCCATAAACTTGAGTTCATGAAAATGAAGTTGGTCGTGTACGTGTTGCACGTCAAAATCCATCCATTTTCGATGGAAATGCATATCTCGATGTTGTTGGTTTTCTGGTTGATTCCAAAAATACCAAAAAACAAGATAATTAATTTTAATGTTATATATGGTTATATTTATTTTCTTGAAGAACAAAACAAAACTTAATGTATTTTTGAGAAATATATATAAATTTGAACTTTAATAATTTGATGTAAAATAGTTTTGTTATAATATAAGTTTATCTTAAAATATACTACCACTGTTATTAAATAATAGATGTTTTAGAGTTTTCACACATATTAAAAAGACAAATTAAAACTTCACAACAAATACATTGTGAATAACAATTTTCTATCATTCTAAACCAATAGTAATTCAATATACTTATTATTTTTCTTAACATTTTACAATTTATCATTATTAACTAACAGAAAATGCATCGAAAACTTAAAAAATCTATCTTTACAAAACAAAAATAAAAACTAAACATCTTTCATTTAGGAACCGAAGGAGTATGTGTTAACATGTATTAATTAATGCATCATTTATCAATATTTTTAATTCAGAAAATTTATTATTTTTAATTTATATGTCTTGCAGACAATGCTACAATACATACAATATTTAAAGATAAAAAAAATTTCTCCTATTTCAAAATGGAAGATTTCACAAAAAATATGAATATCATATCGGATAATGCAGATATTATTATAGGTTCCGGAAGAGCCAAATTTTCAATGCGAAGGGAAACAAAATTTGAAATAAATGATGCTTTATATTCTCCTATTGTCATAGAAACTTATTAAGTTTCAAAGACATCCATAGAAATAGATATCATATAGAGACAATGAGCAAAAATAACATTAAATATCTTTGTATTATATGGGAACAGAAATAAATATTGGAATAATTAACAGTGATGTCTTCTGGATTATATTGCATAAAAATAAATATGACTGAATCATATATTACGGTAAACCAGAAGTTTACTAATACGTTTAAAGTCTGGCATGAAAGACTAGGAAATCATGGATCAGTCATGATGAGAAAAATTGTGCAAAAATCTAATGGACATCCATTGAAAAACCATAAGATTTTTCAATCACGCGAGTTTTCGTGTAAAATATGTTCTCAAAAAAAATTATTACTCGACCGTCACCAACCAAAATTAGCAATGAATCCTTAGTATTCTTAAAGAGAATACATGGTGATATATATGGCCGTATTCACCCACCAGGCGGGCCATTTCGATATTTTATGGTTTTGATTAACGCATCTAGTAGATGGTCACATGTGTGTTTATTAAGCACATGAAATATGATTTTCGCTAAACTCATTGTCCAAATAATCAGGTTAAAAGCACAATTCCATGATTATACTATAAAGAATGTAAAACTTGATAACCCTGTTGAATTCACTTCACAAGGCTTTAATAATTATTTTATGGCTCTAGGAATCGATGTTGAACATCTGGTTCCCCAAGTCCAAACACAAAATGGCATGGCTGAGTTGTTGATCAAATAGTTATAACTTATTGCTAAACCCTTAATTTTGAGAACAAATCTCCCAATTTTAGTATGGGGTCATACTATATTACATTCAACAGCATTGGTCCAAATACAACCAAGTGCATATCATGAATATTCTCCATTACAATTGACATCAGGCCAGAAGTCCGATGTATCTCATCTCCGTATTTTTGGTCGTGCGGTTTATGTTCCTATAGTCCCACCACAAAGAAAAAAAGATGGGCCATAGAGAATATTAGGAATATATATTGGATATACATCATTGAGCATTATTTGATATCTTGAAATGTGAACTGGTGACATGTTTACGGCACGGTTTGCCGATTTTCATTTTAACGAAGATGAATTTCCTACGTTAGGGAGAATAATTAAACAAGTGCAAGAAGATATTAAATCATGTACGCCATCTTTGTTATATCTTGATCCTCCCACAAAACAACGTGAATTGAAAGTTAAAAAAATCGTATATTTGTAAAATATAGCAAATCAGCTACATGCATTCACAAATACAAAAAGAGTGACAAAATCATATATACATGTTATGAATGTCCCATCAAGAATTAATGTTCATATAAAACATTTTGATGGTGATAAAGAAAATAAACCCAAAGTTTAGTTAAAGAGGGAGAGATCGATAGGTTTAAAATAAAAAAACTCCACAGGAAAAAGAATATGGGAGAATAAAATGAAAAGGTTACCGAAGAAACTTACACAGAATAAAGTCTCAAAAATATTTGTGAAAAGTTTATAGAGGAACCAATTCAAAAAGAATGTCCGGAAGACATATGCAAACTGGTTTTCGAAGATCCTGAGAAGAAAATTCGTCCAGAAGACGAACGCGATATAGAATATATGAGATTTCCATTAACTATACCCAAAATAGGAAACTATGGGTCATAAATGAAATAGAAGATATTGATAGAATATTTACCATTTCTGTATACAAAAAAATTGAGAATGAAAATGATGATACATATCCAATGTCTGTAACAGAGTGTCAAAAAGACCTGATTGGTAGAAATGACAAATAGCCATGAGAAATAAATGATTTTTCTTAAAAAAATATATTTTTATACCTATTGTCACTACAACTGAAAATGTCGTGCCAGTGGAGGTGCAAATGGGTTTTTGTGAGAAAAAATGAGAAAAATGAGGTCATGAGAAATAAAGCTCGTCTTATGGCACATGAGTTTTTTCAAAGACCAGAAATAGATTATGAAGAAACACATTCTCCGGTTATTGATGCAATTAAATTCACATATTTAATGAGTTTATCATCATCTAGAATGTGAGAAATGCACTTTGTGAATGTAGTTACTTCATACCTATATGGAATCCTTGATAGTGATATATACATAAAATCCTAGAAGGATTCAAAATCTCAGAAGGACCAAAGATCTCTAAATGACCCAAAAAATTGTATTCGGTCAAGTTACAACGATCATTATATGTGTTAAAACAATATGGTCGCATGTGGTATAATAGTTTAAGTGAATATTTGTTGAAAAAGATAAATTAATAATGTAATATGCCCTTGTATGTTTATAAAAAATCTCCAATAGACTTTGTGATCATTGTTGTATATATAGATGACCTAAATATAATTAGAACTTAAAAAGAAATTGATGATGCAAGAATCCATATGAAAGAAGAGTTTGAAAGGTAAAATTTTGTCTCGGATTCCAAATTGAGCACTTCCAAGATGAGATATTTGTACATCAATTAAATTATAATAAAGAAATATTAAAATGATTTAATATGGATAAAACGAATCATTTGAGTATTCCAATGGTTAATCGATCGCTTGATATAAATAAAAATTTATTTCGACTTTGTGAAGATAGCGAAAACATATTAGTTTCTGAAGTATCTTATATGAGTGATAGCAGTGGTATTATGTATCCGCCAAATTGTACTCGACTGATATAACATTTGTTACAAATTTACTTACGATAAATAGTTCATCACCTACACGCAAACATTGGAATGAAATAAAACATATTTTTCGTTATCTACAAGGTACAATAGAGTTGAGATTATTTTATTTTAGAAATTCTGAGTTTAGTTTAGTTGGTTTTGTAGATGCTGGATATTTATAGAATCCACACAAAGTTCGATCCTAAACCGGTTATGTTTTCACAATTGGTGGAACTGCGATCTCATGATATTTTCAAAAACAAACTTTGGTTGTTAGTTTTTCAAACTATGCGAAATTCATTGCTCTTCATGAAGCATTTAGAGAATGTGTATGACTTAGATTTATAATCTAATATATCGAATGAACAAGTGGACTATTCAACAATAAGCAACCAACAAAATATACGAAAATAATAATGCATGTGTCACCCCAAATCAAATAAGGTTATATCAAGAGTGACCGAACAAAATATATTCCTCCGGAATTCTTCTCTTATATCCAGAACTTGAGAAAAAAATCAAGAATTTGACATTGAATATATTCGTTCAAGCGATAATGTATCATATATGTTTACAAAAGCGCTTCCTACAATAACATTCAAAAATATGTTTTTTTAGAATATTGGAATGCATCATCTGCAAGATTTAAAATATGTTTTTTTAGAATATTGGAATACGTCATCTGCGAGATATGAAGGAAAACATATCCATCTTCTCCAGGAAAAAATTGCGTATATATATTTTTTTTTCCCTTTATCATGATATTTATCTCATTAAATTTTTGCATGATACGATTGTTAATAAAACAATATGTAATATCTTTATAATAATAAATAATCAAGGGAAAATATTTCAAATGGATGATTCTCCATCGTACCATCACCGCCTTTAGTAAGTCGGTTAGTTTACTCTATTTATATATACATGTATTGCTATTTTGCTATTGTAAAAATTTAATAACATAATATAATAAAAAACTAAGAAAAAATTTCATCTCTCTGATATTATTTAATAATGACTTTATAAAATAGTTCTTTTCTGCTTATTCGAACATATAGTATAGACGTAGATGTATGTGGTTGTGTTATTTGAGGGCCAACAAAATCAAAGCTACAAACTTTGGAGGCCCATCTTCTTTGCGGCCCAACAGATGTAAAGCTTACAAATTTCTCTTCTTCAACTACGCTCAGCTCAGCTCTCTTCCTACGGACCTTTCTTCTCCTCCCAGAAATTCGATTCATCTCATCAGTTACCAACAATTCCGAGAAGAGAGAGTGAGAGAGAGAAATAGGGTTTACGAAATGGTGAAGGTGCGAATGAACACGGCAGACGTTGCCGCAGAGGTCAAATGCTTGAAGCGATTAATCGGCATGAGATGCTCCAACGTCTATGATATATCGCCCAAAGTACAATATTCACGTTTCGTATCCCTCGGAGAAATCCATTCGTCGATTTGTTTTTAATAATGGTTCATCCACGATAAAGCTTGGTTTGATTTGCTTCAATTTGATGCAGACGTATATGTTCAAGTTATTGAATAGTAGCGGAATAACAGAATCTGGAGAGAGTGAGAAGGTTTTGCTCTTGATGGAAAGTGGTGTTCGTTTGCATACCACAGCTTATGTCCGGTAAAAAAACCCATCTATTTCATCATCGATATTTCTCAGCTTTTTTGGCAGTACCATTGATTTTCTGGGCTTGTTAGGGATAAGAGCAATACACCATCTGGGTTTACTTTAAAGTTAAGAAAACATATTCGGACTAGGAGGCTTGAGGATGTTCGGCAGCTTGGTTACGATAGGGTATGGAAATTGGAACCTTCTTGTGTTTGTTTGGTTTGGTTCCATTGCGTTTCGTTATAGTTGCTATTTCTTTCGCTATTGGCACCAGATCATTGTCTTCCAGTTTGGCCTAGGTGCTAATGCACACTATGTTATATTGGAGTTGTATGCTCAAGGAAATATCATTCTTACAGATTCTGAGTATATGATCATGACACTCCTCCGGTCACATAGGTTAGTCATTCAATTTCGTTTTGTTTTTGCTAAAGTTTCATTTTTCTTTTCAAATTTGATCTTCTCAAGGTGACAGTTATCACCTGTTACTCTGAGAGACATTCCCCTTTATTGGTGTGGCTTTTGTAGCGATTTTTTGTTTTCAATTATTGCAGAGATGACAATAAGGGTTTTTCTATAATGTCTCGACACCGTTACCCGATAGAGATGTGTCGAGTCTTTGAGAGAACCACTGTTTCAAAGCTGGAGGAATCACTTACTGCTTTCTCGCTTAAGGATCACGAAACAAAACATAATGAATCGAAGGAGCAGAATGGTGTCAAGAAGGGTGGGAAGTCAACTGATTCTACGGGTTCTAAACAATATACTCTGAAGAATATTCTTGGTGACGTTTTGGGGTATGGGCCACAGCTCTCAGAGCACATAATTCTGGATGCTGGTCTAATTCCAACAACCAAAGTTTCAGAAGGCAAAAAGTTAGGTGATAATGAGATTCAGTTATTGTTTCAAGCGGTAATCGTATTTGAAGATTGGCTTGAAGATATTTTGTATGGTCAAAAAGTTCCGGAAGGTTATATTTTAATGCAAAAACAAATTTTGGCAAATGACACGCCTTCTCAGTCAGGAAGTGTTAAAAAGGTCAGTATTGTATTGTAATATTTTTTTTCCTGTTTCTCTTCTTTTTCTGCTTTTTGGTTAACTAATGGCAATGGATTTCATAGTGCACATTCTCTTGCCTGGTTGTCTACAGATGTATGATGAGTTCTGTTCAATCTTATTAAATCAATTCAAATCAAGAGTGTATGAAACGTTTGAAACTTTTGATGCGGCTTTGGATGAGTTCTACAGCAAAATTGAGAGCCAAAGGTCTGAGCATCAACAAAAGGCAAAAGAAGATTCTGCCAGTCAGAAACTCAATAAGATACGCCAGGATCAGGTTTGTGATATTTCCATTTCCATATATTGCTGACTTTTATCCAGCATTAAACTTATCTTAATTGCAATGTTTCTGCACTCATGTTGTAGGAAAACCGTGTTCAAATTCTGAAGAAAGAAGTCAATCATTGTGTTAATATGGCTGAGTTAATTGAGTACAACTTAGAAGACGTAGATGCTGCCATATTAGCTGTTCGTGTAGCCCTTGCAAAGGGTATGGGCTGGGATGATCTTGCTCGCATGGTCAAGGAAGAAAAAAAATTAGGAAATCCTGTTGCTGGACTCATTGACAAACTGAATCTAGAGAAGAATTGCATGACCTTGTTGTTGTGCAACAATCTTGATGAAATGGATGATGATGAGAAGACACTTCCGGTGGAAAAGGTGCTGATTTCACCCCCACACTGAATACACAAAACTTGTCATCTTTCTTGTTCTGACATATAGGGGGTTGGATATGTAATTATCACAGGTGGAGGTTGACTTATCACTTTCGGCACACGGTAATGCTAGGCGCTGGTATGGAATGAAGAAGAAACAAGAAACCAAACAGGAGAAGACTGTTTCAGCTCATGAAAAGGCTTTTAGAGCAGCTGAGAAAAAGACACGCCACCAGCTTTCTCAAGTAAGCTTCTGATTTCATCCTCGTTAATCTTGTTTAGTGTTTCTTTCTCATAGTCAATTAATCATTTTTGCATTCTTCTGGATAAAAAGGAGAAAATGGTTGCAACTATTTCGCACATGAGAAAAGTCCACTGGTTTGAAAAGTTCAATTGGTTCATTAGCAGTGAGAACTACTTGGTCATCAGTGGTCGTGATGCTCAGCAAAATGAGATGATTGTCAAACGTTACATGTCAAAAGGAGATCTGTAAGTTGTCATGTATAGAGTTCTTTGGTTAGTCTGGGTATTAAGATTTAAGAATTCAAATATTATCCTAAGTTTCTTTCTACCATGCTTTCTTAGGTATGTACATGCAGAGCTTCATGGAGCATCTAGTACTGTGATAAAGAATCACAAACCTGAACAAAATGTACCGCCTCTCACTTTGAACCAAGCTGGATGTTTTACGGTAAGAAATTTCATATCATTTTAGTTACTTGAATTTTGTGTGAATATGGGTGCAGTGTCTTAATGGCAGACATTTGGATGTTTTCGGATGCAGGTTTGTCATAGTCAGGCCTGGGATTCCAAGATAGTTACTAGTGCATGGTGGGTTTATCCTCATCAGGTGAGTAAAACGGCTCCTACTGGAGAATACCTTACAGTTGGAAGTTTCATGATACGAGGTAAGAAAAACTTCCTTCCACCACATCCACTTATCATGGGTTTTGGACTGTTGTTTCGTTTGGACGAGAGCTCCTTGGGAGCTCATTTGAATGAGAGAAGGGTAAGAGGTGAAGAGGAAGGAACAAATGATGTTGTAATGGAAACACATGCTCCTGATGAGCATTCAGATGCTGAGTTAGAAACCGAAGCAGTGAGTGAAGATGTTTCTGCATCAGGAGAAATTGATTTACAGGAATCAAGTACAGAATTGAACCAAGATACTTCTTCCTTAGACATGAATTCATCTGGCATTGCTGGAGAAAATGTTTCATCAGCTACCTCACAGCTTGAAGATCTTCTTGATAGAACCCTTGGTCTTGGTACTGCGGTGGTGGCAGGTAAGAACCATACAATCGAGATATCAAAAGACGAATTTGAAGAGAAGATGAAACAGGAAGAAAAAGAAGTAATAGTGAGAGATAAGCCTTACATGTCAAAAGCTCAAAGAAGAAAGCTTAAGGTAGGCCAAAGCGGTAGTACAGCTGCTGATGGTAACACTGGGCAAGAAAACCAGCAACGGAAGGAAAAAGATGTTTCTTCAAGCCAAGCCAACAAGAGCATACCTGAAAACAAGCCAGCTGGGGAAAAATTCAGCCGTGGGCAAAGGGGTAAACTTAAGAAAATGAAGGAGAAATATGGTGATCAAGACGAAGAAGAAAAACAAATACGGATGGCGTTGTTGGCAGTAAGTACTTTCTGAACCCTCCAGTTTGGATTGTCCTTTTTTCCGATTCTTATCTCATCTGTATTGAATTTGGGAAAAATGAATTGTCTTCCCTGTGCAGTCTTCTGGAAAGCCACAGAAGAATGATGTTGAATCACAGAACGCAAAGACTGCAGTCATCGAAGAGAAGAAATCGTCTGAAGGTAAACTTTTTGATCCATCTCATTTGTGTCGCAGCATAGGGCACTGATAATTTTTTTCTGTTTGCAGAAACAGAAGATGCTGTGAAAATATGTTATAGGTGTAAGAAAGTTGGACACCTTGCGAGGGACTGCCATGGAAAAGAATCTTCAGACATGGATAAAGTGGTAATGGAAGAAGAGGATATTCATGAGGTTGGGGAAGAAGAGAAAGAAAAACTGATTGATGTCGATTACCTAACTGGTAACCCGTTGCCAACCGACATTCTGTTGTACGCTGTCCCCGTGTGCGGCCCCTACAACGCTCTTCAGTCATATAAATACAGAGTCAAAGCGATTCCAGGCAGCATGAAGAAAGGAAAAGGTAGTAATGCCCATTTTCTTCCATATATCTAATATAGAAACTGAAAATAGTTGTAACTGTGGAGGTTTTGGATTCTATTGATGTTTGTTTTGTGTTTGGACAGCTGCAAAAACGGCAATGAATCTTTTCACCCATATGTCGGAGGCAACAGTAAGGGAGAAAGAGCTGATGAAGGCATGTACGGATCCCGAGCTGATGGCTGCGCTTGTCGGGAATGTGAAGATTACAGCCGCAGGTTTGACGCAGTTGAAGCAGAAACAGAAGAAGGGCAAAAAAAGTGGGAAGCAACACAATAGCTAAGTTGTAGGTAACAGCTGCAAAAAAAAATAAAGCTGAGGAATGCTTTTTACTATATACAGCGTAGCATTGGTTCGTATCTTTGTACGTTCTCACTTGTGCACAATGAAGCATCAAGTTACAACGGAAAAGGATTTCATATTTACGGGTGGGTGATTTTAATGTTCTTAAACTTCGTTGAAAGTTTTGGTATTGAACAAATTGCTTATCAAAATTAGAAAAAGTTTCTTCTGTAAGAAAACTAAACCCAACTAAAATTGGATAGAACTAAGTTTTTCGTGGCATTATTTATTTTAAGTCTCAAGACCTAGGTCACATGGTAAGAGAATTTCATGACCATTACTTCAACCAGAGATTACGAAACACGAGATGCATATGAAAATGACCAAGCAGTCCAAGAAGATGGTGTAGAATGCCTTCCCGTTAGATACTAATGACCCGAAGAGTGCTTGATGTCCTGACCCATCCATGAGAGGAAGTCCAAATATAGAACATGTTCCACACTTGTTGCACTATTAACAACTAGTTATGTAATAGTATAATTGATGGAGGTGGTTATGCTAATGTTTCTAACAAATTTATGGTGGACAAATTACTGTTGAAAAAAGTTAAAACATTCGAAGCCGTACAAGTTAGACATCACTGAATTAAAAGTCACCGAGCAAATGAGTGTTCCATTCAATAGGGAAAATATCAAGATCGAGTCTTAAATAATGTGGTGCATGTGAAAGTGGTAGAACGTGACATTTTAACCAAGCCACAATTCAGAATAGTTGTATTAACTACTACTCATTCAGTCACAACGACCGTAAGTTCAACTCATCCAAAATTCATAAATTTCAATCTTGGATAAACAAAAGGCTAAGATAAATCGTATATCCTTTAAGATATTTCTGGTGATATTAAAAATACCGTGAGTGCCAAAGGCACCATGCTATTGATGGTCTATAAAGAGTACTTAAATTTAAGTTTCAAAGAGCTATAACTTCCACCCTAATTCAATGTTGAGCTAGATAAGTATAGGGGCGTTTTCCCAAGGACATCCAAGCTGGATTCCCACCAATTCGTGTGATAGAGCACCAAATGAACCAGCAAGAGACTAAGGAATTGGAGAAGCGAGTACAACTATTTGGTGATAGAACACCAAATAGTTCTTGTCCCAGACTCAACTCTCCCCAACAAATCGGTCTACCAAATGAATCCGCAAGAAACTAAGGAATTGGAGAAGCAAGTATAAGATCATATGGACAAAAGCTACATATGGGCCCGTCTAGTGATGCGAAAGAAATATGGCACATGGAAGATGTATGCCGACTGTCGTGTCATCAAAAACATCACCATAAAATACTCGCAGCCATTACCATGCTTGGAAAATATGCTAGATGAGCTGAGTGAGACCAACATTTTCTTCGAAATACATTTGAATGATGGCTATCATCAGATAAAAATGCGAGAGGGATGAATAGAAGATTGTCTTCAAGACCAAGAATAAGATCTAGGTGAATGACTAGTTATGCCATTTGGTCAAACTAACGCACCAAGCACCTTCATGCGGCTCATGACCATGTTCGAATGACTTTATAAGTAATATTGTAGTTGTTTACTCACAAGATATTCTCATTTATTGTAAAAACTTTTCGAATCATATCTTACATTTGGAGCAAGTGTTGAAAGCTGATTGATTTTTAGTTTAAAAGACTATTCTCATTTAGTTTAAAATCAAAGAATTAAAGAAATAGATATCATTCAAACAATATCTAACTTTTTGATTTTTTTATTTCACACCTCAGATTATGTAACTTATAAGTTTAAAATTGAGCTGAGAATTGTAAATGTTAGAGAGTAATATGGAGAATGATTTTTTCTAGTTTGGTTTATAATGCATAACAATAGAAATATGAATATTTGTGATAAAGATATTATACAGAAATGAAATATCAATTGGTCGTTCAAATACTTAAATTTTAAGCATTTTTTTGGAATGGAGACACAATGAGCCCACAAATCATCTCTCTTCTTCAAATATTGAGCTTCTTTGCCAATAAGATGCGATCTCTCCGAAATATATTTGATGAGCTTATCGTGACAAATTTTTCCTTCTTGGACAAGACCATGATAACATATATTAGAAATAATTGCATTTTCGAAAACAACATCAATTATATCCAATGCACATTTAGGAGTGAGTTTAGTAAGACATGTATTCCATAATGATTTCGTTTCAACTTCGTCGACAGAAAAAAAAAACGGAAACAAATGCTGATATCAAAGCGAAAACCACGAATATGGTAGTCATATGAGAGTTAATTTTAGCCATATCTATTTATTTATAAAAATTAGTGAATTATCGATTAAATGAATGTAATAAAATATTTTGCATATGTTCATTTACAATTGAAACTTTGCTATCTATTTATAAGAGAATCTAAACATCAACACAACTATCTAATATTTTATTAAAGTAACCGTCATAACTTGATACGATCGAAGTTTTTATAGTTATAATGTAACTGCTATAAATGTTCTTCCTTACTAGTCTTAGAAATTCAATAAAAATAGATTCTTAAATTTTAAATTATGTCGACATTTTAAACCAAATGAGTAGAAAGAAATCTATAAAATATTGTAAACAAATTGTTATTAAATATCAATTAAATAATTTAATAAAAATATAAAGACATCTTATGTTGTAAACAATATTTGATATTAATGAAAAATCAATATCAATCAAAATATTGGTTAAAATGCAACAGACATCAAAATTTTTTTAAGAAGCTCATATTTTAAATTTTGTTGAAAATAATATGTGATTCATATGTTAGCTTAAAAATCACCTCGGTGTATATTTTTTAGTTTAATGAAAATAAATTTTAAGATCAATTTTGTTATTTTTATTAAAATAATTTATGAATTATTTTATTGTTTTTAATTATTTTAGTATTAAATTTGTGCTATTTTTGGAAATTTAAATGATTAGTGTTATATTTGGAACAAAAACTTAAAATAGTGCTATTTTAGTCATTTGCCCATAATCATATGTACTTTTGTTTTCTTTTATATTTATTTAGTATCTTAAACCTCCAATCCACTTAACAGTTTTTTATAGATGTTGGATTAAGATTGTGTATTTGCTTTCATTAAAATCTTAAATACTTATCAAATTTTTATTTTATGATGTGCTTAAAACTAAAAATATTATAATTACTGTGTAAATTATGTTGAAGTATTTATAAAAATTTCATGTATGAAGTAAATAAGAAAACAATGTAAAGAATAAAATAAAATTAAAATAATTAGGTTTAGAAAAATATAGAAATATAGAATTTTAAAAAAAATTAAATAAATATTATTTTAACACTCACATAAACGAAATATAACATTTTAGATTAAATTTATCATCTTCTAATTATGAATATCTCATATTTTAATAGATTTTCTTATCCAATAATTGACAGAAGAAAAAATTGTATGTAATAATAATAAGAGCAAGTGGAATGCAAACACGAGCAAATATTAGAATTTATCAGCGTCTGTTGGAGCTGATTTGAGAACTCGTCCGCTCAACTTAGATGATTTAATTTTCACTTTTTATATAGTGTTTTGAAGCCCCAAATTCTAAAAATCTTTTGCAATGTAAAATTGGAGGATTTAAACAAAATATTTGAGTTTTGATATGATTCATAAAATTTTCAGTCTCAGATTCCTTCGATCAATTATATTAATTATAGCTCTAAATGAAAATATAAACAAAACTGGCTGATTTTCAACAATCATAACATGTGATTTGTACGATTATATATAACAAGATTATCAAACTATTTTAAAATTATTCTTATTTTGCATTCCATATTTGCAACTACCAAAAAAATATTATGTAATTTTTTACTTGGTATTTAAATGATCAAAAATTTGTTTTGCCATGTATGGAAGAAAAAATGACAAAAAAACTTGATAGAAATATGCAAAAATTTAGTTTAAAATCAAAAGAGTTAAAGAAATAGATATCACTCAAAAAATATATAACTTTTTGATTTTTTATTTCACACATCCAATTTGGTAACTTATAAGTTTAAAATTGAGCTGAGAATTGTAAATGTTAGAGAATCATATGGAGAATGATTTTTTATAGTTTGGTTTATAATACATAACAATGAAAATATGAATATTTGTGATAAAGAAATTATACAGAAATGAAATATTAATTACTCGTTCAAATAATTAAATTTTAAGCATTCTTTGAAATCGAGACACAATGAGCCCACAAATCATCTCTCTTCTTCAAATATTGAGTTTTTTTGCCAATAAGATGCGGTCTGTCCGAAATATATTTGATGAGCTTATCGTGACAAAGTTTTCCTTCTTGGACAAGACCATGACAACATATATTAGAGATAATTGCATTTCCGAAAACATCAATTATATCCAATGCACATTTAGGAGTGCTTTTAGTAAGACACGTATTCCACAATGATTTCGCTTCAACTTCGTCGACACAGAAAACGGAAACAAATGCTGATACCAAAGCGAAAACCACGAATATGGTAGTCATATGAGAGTTAATTTTAGCAATATCTATTTATCTATAAAGCTTAGTGAATTATCGATTAAATGAATGTAATAAAATATTTTGCATATGTTAATTTACAATTGAAACTTTGTGATTTATTTATTAGATAATCTAAACATCAACACAACTATCTAATGTTTTATTAAAGTAACTGTCATAACTTAAGACGATTAAATTTTTTATAGTAATAATATAACTGCTATAAATGTTCTTAGTTACTAGTGTTAGAAATTCAATGAAAATGGATTCTTAAATTTTAAATTATGTCAACGTTTTAAACCAAATGAGTAGAAAGAAATCTATAAAATATTTTTAGCAAATTGTTATTAAATATCAATTAAATAATTTAATAAAAATATAAAGACATCTTATGTTGATAACAAAATTTGACATTAATGAAAAATCAGTATCAATCAAAATATTGGTTAAAATGCAACATGTATAAAATTTTTTTAAGAAGCTCATATTTTAAATTTTGTTGAAAATAATATGTGATTCATATGTTAGCCTAAAAATCACCTCGGTGTATATTTTTAGTTTAAAAAATAAATTTTAAGATCAATTTTGTTATTCTTCTTAAAATAATTTATGAATTATTTTGTTTTTTAAAATATTAAAATAATTATATGTAGAATTGTTTTTTTTTATATTTATTTAGTATTTTAAACTTCCAACCCAGTTAACAGTTTCAAAGAGATGTTGAATTTAGATTCTGTATTTGCTTTCATTAAAGTCTTAAATACTTATCGAATTTTTATTTTAGGATGTGCTTAAAACTAAAAATGTTATAATTATAGTGTAAATTATGTTGGAATATTTATAAAAATTTCATGTATGAAGTAAAAAAGAAAACATTGCAATGAATAAAATGAAATTAAAATAATTAGGTTTAGAAAAATATAGAAATACAGAATTTTAAAATAAATTAAATAAATATTATTTTAGCACTCTTATAAACGAAATATAACATTTTATATTAAATTTATCATCTTCTAATTATGAATATCTCATATTTTAATAGATTTTCTTATCCATTTATAGAAGAAAATATTGTATGTAATAATAATAAGAGGAAGTGGAATGCAAACACGAGTAAATATTAGAATTTATTAGCGTCTGTTGGAGCTGATTTGGGACTGATCTGCTCAACTTAAATGATTTAATTTTTACTTTTTATATAGTTTTTTGAAGTCCCAAATTCTAAAAATCTTTTGCAATATAAAATTCGGGGATTTAAACAAAATATTTGAGTTTTGATAGGATTAATAAAATTTTCAGTCTCAGATTGCTTCGATGAGTTACATTAATCATAGCTCTAAATAAAAATATAAACGAAACTGGCTGATTTTCAACAATCATAACATGTGATTTGTACGCTTATATACAGAGCCGGCCCTGAATTTAACAGGGCCGCAAGCCAAAACAAATGGGCCGTTTTATACTACAAAAAAAATTGGGCCGTTCTAATTTTTAAAATTTTTTGTTGTTATAAGAACTTGAACCGAAAAATTCAAGGAAGCAGTTTACTTTCATTTACCATTTGTGCTAAGAATACTTTTGAAATAAGGGCTGATTGTTTTATATTAATAGTGATGGCCGCAAGTACGGGCTTGCTTTACTTGGGCCCAGGCCCGACCCTGCTTATATATAACAACATTATCAAACTATTTTAAAATTATTCTTATTTTGCATTCCATATTTGCAACTACCAAAAAAATATTACGTAATTTTCAACTTGGTATTTAAATGATCAAAAAATTGTTTTGTCGTGTGTGGAAGAAAAAATGACATAAAACTTGATAGGAATATGCAAAAATTTAGTTTAAAATCAAAATATTTAAAGAAATAGATATTAATCAAACAATATCTAATTTTTTTATTTTTATTTCACACATCCAATTAGGTAACTTATAAGTTTAAAATTGAGATGAGAATTGTAAATGTTAGAGAGTCATATAAAGAATGATTTTTTAATAGTTTGGTTTATAATGCATAACAATGATAATATGAATATTTGTGATAAAGAAATTATACAGAAATAAAATATCAATTGCTCGTTCAAATAATTAAATTTTCAGCATTCTTTGGAATAGAGACACAATGAGCCCACAAATCATCTCTATTCTTCAAATATTGAGTTTCATTGCCAATAAGATGCGGTATGTCCGAAATATATTTGATGAGCTTATCGTGACAAATTTTTCCTTCTTGGACAAGACCATGACAAGATATATTGGAGATAATTGCTTTTCCGAAAACAACATCAATTATATCTAATGCACATTTAGGAGTGATTTTAGTAAGACACGTATTCCACAATGATTTCGTTTCAACTTCATTGACAGAGAAAACGGGAACAAATGTTGATACCAAAGCGAAAACCACGAACATGATAGTCATATGAGAGTTAATTTTAGCCATATCTATTTATCTATAAAAATTAGTGAATTATCGTTTAAACGAATGTAATAAAATATTTTGCATATTTTAATTTACAATTGAAATTTTGCGATCTATTTATAAGAGAATCTAAACATCAACACAACTATCTAATATTTTATTAAATTAACCTTCATAACTTAATACGATTAAATTTTTTATAGTTATAATATAACTATTATAAATGTTCTTCGTTACTAGTGTTAGAAATTCAATGAAAATGGATTCTTAAATTTTAAATTATGTCAACATTTTAAACCAAATGAGTAGAAACAAATCTATAAAATATTATAATCAAATTGTTATTAAATATCAATTAAATAATTTAATAAAAATATAAAGACATCTTATGTTGATAACAAAATTTGATATTAATGAAAAATTAATATCAATCAAAATACTAGGTAAAATGCAACAGACATCAAAAACTTTTTAAGAAGCTCATATTTTAAATTTTCTTGAAAATAATATGTGATTCATATGTTAGCTTAAAAATCACCTCGGCGTATATTTTTAGTTTAATGAAAATAAATTTTAAGATCAATTTTGTTATTCTTATTAAAATAAATTATGAATTATTTTCTTATTTAAAATATTAAAATAATCATATGTAGCTTTGTTTTCTTTTATATTTATTTAGTATCTTAAACCTCCAACCCACTTAATAGTTTCTTAGAGATGTTCGATGAAGATTGTGTATTTGTTTTCATTAAAGTCTTAAATACTTATCGAATTTTTATTTTAGGATGTGCTTAAAATTAAATATATTATAAATACAGTGTAAATTATGTTGGAGTATTTATAAAAATTTCATGTATGAAGTAAATAAGAAAACAGTGTGAAGAATAAAATGAAATTAAAATAATTAGGTTTAGAAAGATATAGAAATACAGAATTTTAAAACAAATTAAATAAATATTATTTTAACACTCTTATAAACGAAAATTAATATTTTGGATTAAATTTATCATCTTCCAATTATGAATATCTCATATTTTAATGGATTTTCTTATCCAATAATTGATAGAAGAAAACATTGTATGTAATAATAATAAGAAGAAGTGAAATGCAAACACGAGCAAATATTAGAATTTATCAGCGTCTGTTGGAGCTGATTTGGGACTGATATGCTCAATTTAAATGATTTAATTTTCACTATTATATAGTGTTTTGAAGTCACAAATTCTAAAAATCTTTTACAATGTAAAATTGGATGATTTAAACAAAATATTTGAGTTTTGATAGGATTCATAAAATTTTTAGTCTCAGATTGCTTCGATCAATTACGTTAATCATAGCTCTAAATGAAAATATAAACGAAACTGGCTGATTTTCAACAATCATAGCATGTGATTTGTATACTTATATATAACAAAATTAACAAACTATTTTAAAATTATTCTTATTTTCATTCCATATTTGCAACTACCGAAAAAATATTATGTAATTTTTTACTTGGTATTTAAATGATCAAAAATTTGTTTTTGCCTTGTGTGGAAGAAAAAATAACAGAAAACTTGATAGGAATATGCAAAAATTGTGTTTAAAATCAAAAAGTTAAAAAAATAGATATCACTCAAACAATATCTAACTTTTTGATTTTTTATTTCACACATCCAATTAGGTAACTTATAAGTTTAAAATTGAGGTGAGAATTGTAAATGTTAGAGAGTCATATGGAGAATTTTTTTTTATATAGATTGGTTTATAATGCATAATAATGAAAATATGAGTATTTGTGATAAAGAAATTATACAGAAATGAAATATCAATTGCTCGTTCAAATAATTAAATTTTCAGCATTCTTTGGAATAGAGACACAATGAGCCCACAAATCATCTCTCTTCTTCAAATATTGAGTTTCTTTGCCAATAAGATGCGGTCTGTCCGAAATATATTTGATGAGCTTATCGTGACAAATTTTTCTTTCTTGGACAACACCATGACAACATATATTAGAGATAATTGCGTTTCCAAAAACAACATCAATTATATCCAATGCACATTTAGGAGTGATTTTAGTAAGACACGTATTTCACAATGATTTCGCTTCAACTTCGTCGACAAAGAAAACAGGAACAAATGCTGATACTAAAGCGAAAAGCACGAATATGGTAGTCATATGAGAGTTGATTTTAGCCATATCTATTAATCTATAAAAAGTAGTGAATTATCGATTAAATAAATATAATAAAATATTTTGCATATGTTAATTTACAATTAAAACTTTGCGATCTATTTATAAGAGAATCTAACTATCAACACAACTATCTAATGTTTTATTAAAGTAACCATCGATTAATTTTTTTTTATAGTTATAATATAACTGCTATAAATGTTCTTCGTTACTAGTGTTAGAAATTCAATGAAAATGGATTCTTAAATTTTAAATTATGTAAACATTTTAAACCAAATGAGTAGAAAGAAATCTATAAAATATTCTAAGCAAATTCTTATTAAATATCAATTAAATAATTTAATAAAAATATAAAGACATCTTATGTTGATAAAAATTTTTGATATTAATGAAAAATCAATATCAATCAAAATATTGGTTAAAATGCAACATGCATCAAAAACTTTATAAGAAGCTCATATTTTAAATTTTGTTAAAAATAATATGTGATTCATATGTTAGCTTAAAAATCACCTCGGTGTATATTTTTAGTTTAACGAAAATAAATTTTAAGATCAATTTTGTTATTCTTATTAAAATAATTTATGAATTATTTTGTTGATTAAAATATTAAAATAATCATATGTAGTTTTGTTTTCTTTTATATTTATTTAGTATCTTAAACTCCCAACCCACTTAACAGTTTCTTAGAGATGTTGGATTAAGATTGTGTATTTGATTTTATTAAAGTCTTAAATACTTATCAAATTTTTATTTTTTAGGATGTGATTAAAACTAAAAATGTTATAATTACAATGTAAATTATTGTGGAGTATTTATAAAAATTTCATGTATGAAGTAAATAAGAAAACAGTGTAAAAAATAAAATGAAATTAAAATAATTAGGTTTAGAAAAATATAGAAATACAGAATTTTAAAACAAATTAAATAAATATTATTTTAATACTCTTATAAAGAAAATATAATATTTTAGATTAAATTTATCATCTTCCAATAATGAATATCTTATATTTTAATGGATTTTCTTATCCAATATTTGATAGAAGAAAATATTGTATGTAATAATAAGAAGAAGAAGTGGAATACAAACACGAGCAAATATTAGAATTTATCAGCGTCTATTGGAGCTGATTTGGGATTGATATGCTCAACTTAAATGATTTAATTTTCACTTTTTATATAGTGTTTTGAAGTCTCAAATTCTAAAAATCTTTTGCAATGTAAAATTGGAGGATTTAAACAAAATATTTGAGTTTTGATAGGATTCATAAAATTTCCAGTCTTAGATTCCTTCGATCAATTACGTTAATCATAGCTCTAAATAAAAATATAAATGAAAGTGGCTGATTTTCAACAATCATAGCATGTGATTTGTACCCTTATATATAACAAGATTATCATACTATTTTAAAATTATTCTTATTTTGCATTCCATATTTGTAACTACCAAAAAATATTATGTAATTTTTTACTTGGTATTTAAATGATCAAAAATTTGTTTTGTCGTGTGTGGAAGAAAAAATAACAGAAAACTTGATAGGAATATGCAAAAATTGTGTTTAAAATCAAAAGAGTTAAATAAATAGATATCACTCAAACAATATCTAACTTTTTGATTTTCTAAATGTTACACATCCAATTAGGTAAGTTATAAGTTTAAAATTGATTTGAGAATTGTAAATGTTAGAGATTCATATGGAGAATGATTTTTTATAGTTTGGTTTATAACGAATTATCGATTAAATGAATGTAATAAAATATCTATTTATCTATAAAAATTAGTGAATTATCGATTAAATGAATGTAATAAAATATTTTGCATATGTTAATTTACAATTGAAACTTTGCGATCTATTTATAAGAGAATCTAAACATCAACACAACTATCTAATGTTTTATTAAAGTAACCGTCATAACTTAATGCAATTAAATTTTTTTATAGTTATAATATAACTGCTATAAATGTTCTTCGTTACTGTGTTAGAAATTCAATGAAAATGGATTCTTAAATTTTAAATTATGTCAACATTTTAAACCAAATGAGTAGAAAGAAATCTATAAAATATTCTAAGCAGATTTTTATTAAATATCAATTAAATAATTTAATAAAAATATAAAGACATCTTATGTTGATAAAAAAATTTGATATTAATGAAAAATCAATATCAATCAAAATATTGGTTAAAATACAATATGCATCAAAACCTTTTTAAGAAGCTCATATTTTAAATTTTTTTGAAAATAATATGTGATTCATATGTCAGCTTAAAAATCACCTCGGTGTATATTTTTAGTTTAACGAAAATAAATTTTAAGATCAATTTTGTTATTCTTATTAAAATAATTTATGAATTATTTTGTTAATTAAAATATTAAAATAATCATATGTAGCTTTGTTTTCTTTTATATTTATCTAGTATCTTAAACTCCCAACCCACTTAACAGTTTCTTAGAGATGTTGGATTAAGATTGTGTATTTGATTTCATTAAATTCTTAAATACTTATCGAATTTTTATTTTAGGATGTGTTTAAAACTAAAAATATTATAATTACAGTGTAAATTATTGTGGAGTATTTATACAAATTTCATATATGAAGTAAATAAGAAAACAGTGTAAAAAATAAAATAAAATTATAAGAATTAGGTTTAAAAAAATATAGAAATACAGAATTTTAAACAAATTAAATAAATATTATTTTAATACTATTATAAACAAAATATAATATTTTAGATTAAATTTATCATCTTCCAATAATGAATATCTTATATTTAAATGGATATTTTTATCTAATATTTGATAGAAGAAAACATTGTATGTAATAATAATAAGAAGAAGTGGAATGCAAACACGAGCAAATATTAGAATTGATCAGCGTCTATTGGAGCTGATTTGGGACTGATATGCTCAGCTTAAATGATTTAATTTTCACTTTTTATATAGTGTTTTGAAGTCTCAAATTCTAAAAATCTTTTGCAATGTAAAATTGGAGGATTTAAACAAAATATTTGAGATTTGATAGGATTCATAAAATTTTCAGTCTGAGATTCCTTCAATCAATTACGTTAATCATAGCTATAAATGAAAATATAAACGAAACTAGCTGATTTTCAACAATCATAGCATGTGATTTGTACGCTTATATATAACAAGATTGTCAAACTATTTTAAAATTATTCTTATTTTGCATGCCATATTTGCAACTACCAAAAAAATATTACGTAATTTTTTACTTGGTATTTAGATGAACAAAAATTTGTTTTATCATGTGTGGAAGAAAAAATGACAGAAAATTTGTTAGGAATATGCAAAAAATTGTGTTTAAAATCAAAAGAGTTAAAGAAATAGATATCACTCAAACAATATCTAACTTTTTGATTTTTTATTTCACACATCCAATTAGGTAACTTATAAGTTTAAAATTGAGCTGAGAATTGTAAATGTTAGAGAGTCAAATGGAGAATGATTTTTTTATAGTTTGGTTTATAATGCATAACAATGAAAATATGAATATTTGTGATAAAGAAATTATATAGAAATGAAATATCAATTGCTCGTTCAAATAATTAAATTTTAAGCATTCTTTGGAATGGAGACACAATGAGCCCAAATCATCACTCTTCTTTAAATATTGAGTTTCTTTGCCAATAAGATGCGGTTTGTCCGAAATATATTTGATGAGCTTATCGTGATAAATTTTTCCTTTTTGGACAAGACCATGACAACATATATTAGAGATAATTGCGTTTCGGAAAACAACATCAATTATATCCAATACACATTTAGGATTGATTTTAGTAAGAAATGTATTCCACAATGATTTCGCTTCAACTTCGTCGACAGAGAAAACGCGAACAAATGATGATATCAAAGCGAAAACCACGAATATGGTAGTGATATGAGAATTAATTTTAGCCATATCTATTTATCTATAAAAATTAGTGAATTATCGATAAAATGAATGTAATAAAATATTTTGCATATGTTAATTTACAATTGAAACTTTGCGATCTATTTATAAGAGAATCTAAACATCAACACAACTATCTAATATTTTATTAAAGTAATCGTCATAACTTAATGCGATTAAATTTATATAGTTATAATATAACTGCTATAAATATACTTCATTACTAGTGTTAGAAATTAAATGAAATAGATTCTTAAATTTTAAATTATGTAAATATTTTAAACCAAATGAGTAGAAAAAAATCTATTAAATATTCTAAGCAAATTATTATTAAATATCAATTAAGTAATTTATTAAAAATATGAAATCTTATGTTGATAATAGTATTTGATATTAACAAAAAATCAATATCAATCAAAATATTGGTTAAAATGCAACAGGCCTCAAAAACTTTTTAAGAAGTTCATATTTTAAATTTTATTGAAAATTATATATGATTCATATGTTAACTTAAAAATCACCTCGGTGTATATTCTTAGTTTAATAAAAATAAATTTTAAGATCAATTTTGTTATTCTTATTAAAATAATTTATGAATTATTTTGTTGTTAAAAATATTAAAATAATTATATATAGCTTTGTTTTCTTTTATATTTATTTAGTATCTTAAATCCGCAACGCACTTAACAGTTTTTTAGAGATTTTGGATTAAGATTATGTATTTGATTTCATTAAAGTCTTAAATACTTATCGAATTTTTATTTTATAATGTGCGTAAAACTAAAAATGTTATAATTACGGTGTAAATTATGTTGGAGTATTTATAAAAAATTTATGTATGAAGTGAATAAGAAAACAATGTAAAGAATAAAATAAAATTAAAATAATTAGGTTTACAAAAATATAGAAATACAGAATTTAAAAAAAAAATTAAAAATAAATGTTATTTTAACACTCACATAAACGAATATAACATTTTAGATTAAATTTATCATCTTTCAATTATGAATATCTCATATTTTAACGGATTTTTTAATCCAATAATTGATAGAAGAAAAATTGTATGTAATAATAATAAAAGAAAGTGAAATGCAAACACGAGCAAATATTAGAATTTTATCAGCGTCTGTTGGAGCTGATTTGGGACTGATCCGCTCAGCTTAAATGATTTAATTTTTACTTCTTATATGGTGTATTGAAACTCCAAAATCTAAAAATCTTTTACAATGTAAAATTGGAGGATTTTAACAAAATATTTGAGTTTTGATAGGATTCATAAAATTTTCAGTCTCAGATTCCAACGATCTATTCTGTTAATCATAGCTATAAATGAAAATTTAAACGAAACTGGATGATTTTCAACAATCATAACATGTGATTTGTATGCTTATATATAACAAAATTATCACTCTATTTTAAAATTATTCTTATTTTGCATTCCATATTTGCAACTATCAAAAAAATATTACGTAATTTTTATTTGGTATTTAAATGATCAAAATTTTATTTTCCTGTGTGTGGAAGAAAACTTGATAGAAAGATGCAAAAATTTAGTTAAAAGTCAAAAGAATTAAAGAAATAGATATCATTCAAACAATATATAAATACAAATCTGCGGAACCAAAATCATCTTAGTGTCTCCTTTGAATGTAAGGCTACATAAGCAAAAGTAATAAAGAGTAACTTACGATGGCGTGTACATGGATTCCCTGCTTCGAGAAGTAGTGTGACATGGTTCTCCAATGATGTTAGAAGTGATCTTTTCATAGTCTCAGTGAAGCCTTGCAGATAAATGGCGATTCAAAACTCTTAAGTACTTGAGAGAAAAACAAGTGTTTCAAAAGGAAAATCATAGCAACACCAACCACAGTTTTTGCAAGGAGTTCTTCTGCTGATAAACCAGAATTTTGTAAGAAAGAGGGTTTGTTCCTTTTTCTTTTCCTAAAATCACGACCACCATAAAAAAAAGTCTTTTGCTCTTCTGCTTAATCTCATCGAAGCAGCTTCTGATAATGGCAATTTTAGGGAAAAAAAGATGAACAAACTTTAATCACGATTGAGAGGAAGAAGGAGACAAGGGGAATCGTTTGAATGGCAAAACGATGTTGTTTCACTTACGTTGATCTACCTGTATTGCCACATCAACCACTTCGTATACATCATCCCGTTTTAATGAAAACCATATTCCGTTAATGGAAACGTAGAAAACGGCATGATTTGATTATGTTGTATTTAAAATTTGATTTATTGAATGTTAAATGTTGAAATCCACACTTTAACCTCATAATTGTATAAAAATGTACGATCAAAATTGTTCAGATTGAAATTAACTCTTTTTCCTATCTAACTCTAGTTGTTAGTGAAGAGGGGTTGAATTACACCAATGGCAACACAATTTACAAACGCTACGTATCATTCTAGTTTTTACAGCATAGTTAAACGTGTACCAACCAAAACCTGTTTTTTTTTTCATAACACCAAGACAGCAAAATTTATAAAGTCTGAACTGAACTTATAATCAAAGAAAAGCTTCACCGGTTGTTGTTTACTCTCCCTCATTCATATGACATAATCTAGCTCGACCAGGATTAAGCAGAGATTCTGACATTCTCCAACCCTAACAAAGTTGAATCTCTCCTTATCATTACCAAAGTAAATTTTTTGTAAATATAAAACAGTAATATACAGATTTTCTACCAAGTTACCTGTTCTGCAGCTCTCCTTTTGAAGATGCCATATGATGTAGAAACCATTTCACAGGACTCAGCAACACGAGACTCGATCTCATGTTCCATAGGAGCAAAAGCAGGATCTAATTGCTTCACTGATTTTGGGGTACCATCTTTTGATTGATTCATGAAATGAAGTAGCACATGTGCCTGTGAAACCGAATGAGAAAGTTTAGGCCTTAGTAACTGCTTCTTCGTCACAAAATAGAGATACAACAAGTTGCAATATCATCCCACATGAAATGCCGCTTTGAGAATATCATCTGAATTAGCTTGATGCTTCAGCAGTGCATAGACTTTACCCTTGGTAGGGTTGTATGTCACCATGTATCTTTCTTTCTGCAATAAGTAGAAAGAATAGTCATATGGAGAGACAGAAACGTCAAAGCTCAAAACTTTAAGTAGGGAGAAAAATGCATACGTCGAAAAGTGGCTTTACTGAAAGATATGTGCTGGGGTCTTGGAATGCATCCTTAAATCTGGCTCCTGCAAAATGGTACGAAAATCCATTTCAGTACGGTTTTTTATTAATAAAGTAAAAAAGAATATAGCTTCTAAGGAATGAAACACATACCAAGCATCACTGGCCGATCCTCTACCCACGGAAAAGTGAATATCTTTTCTTGGATATTACCTTCCTGCAGTGAGGGAACTTGCCCTGCAGATAGATGTTAAACTCATTCTGTGAAGTTTGAATGTGACTAACCACAACGATTGGGGGTGGGAATTAGAGCTTTAGAAGCACACTCATGTGCACGCTAAAGTTGTATCATAGCTAACCTGTCTTGAGAAAGGACTCCACTGCTACTGTAAATCTCGCACGGTTTAGTGTATGCAATACTACAGATCTAACCTGAAAGAACCACCCATGTTTTGAGAAAAATACATCCAGAAAATCTGATAGGCATTAAAAGTGATAGACTTGTAATGGAGATGCATTCTACCTCTTGGTAAGAGCTCATGAGATAGCCACATGATAGAAGACCAAACGTTGTGACCAACGAAGGATTTCTTTTGGATATCATTATACTAAACCCAGTTCCCAGCTTCACATAAATAATAACGAAAACAGATTAACAAAAAATAAGATCTCAAAAAGAAGATCAATAACCAGCTCCAAAAAACATATTACACTACGCACACAATAACATGACACAAAATCTATTGTGAGACCACTAGTGATAAGTAAAATGTCGCCTGTAAAAGTCCATGTTCATTCCGCTTGACAGATTAAAACTAATAAAACACCCAAGAAATAGTAAGAACTAATGCTAAAAAGGGACATACCAGATCTGCAATATTACCAACACATTCTCCCTTAGCAGTGACATCTCCTATGTTTTCCCCTTTAGCAAAGGCCTTATAAATAGGTGTACGAGTAGACGTTGATGTTACAGCTGCAACGTTCTGTGATAATAAAAACAATCCACGACCCAGTAAATAATTGACCAACAAAAACATTGAGATCTTGTAGCAAGGCAAAGGGATTTTTTAAAGCTGAAAACAATTATGAGAAGTGAAAAAATGATAACAATACCTTAACAACATTAGCAGCACAAGCTAGTGGAAGGAAAAGGTGTGGAACTGCAGCAGTCGCTAACTCTACACCAGCACCCAGCTCCATTAAAAGATCACCAGCAAACCGTAACTGGAAGTTTGAAGTGAGTTAGAATGCGAGATTCAACCAGGGCATTTGTTAATTTGTAAGTACCTGTTTCAAATCATAATCAAATTTCTTTCCCTGCCGTGCAAAAAGCATTTTCCCAACACGCCCAGCACCATCCTGCAAGAATTATAAAAACTTCAACAATGAACAAGACATGGCATGGGAAGATTGGTACGCTTCTGCAACACTTTAGATATAAAATTTCCAAGTTGTAATGTAACTGAAGACACCCATGCATAAAAGGAACTTACAAAATGCAATGATTCATAACAAAATTCGAATAGTGTTAGAAAGTGATAACCTTGAGAATCCAATTGATGGCAACAGCAGCAGAAGCAGAACTGTTTCTTGAGGCTCCAACTGAATTAAGAAGGGTTTGAGTCGTGAAAACACCCATAGCTCCACCAAAGAAATGCTACAAACATGGCAGTCTAAAGATCAATACACTCAAATTTTAAGAACTTATAATAAGATGAAGAATCATCAAACCTTTAAAGCTCTCCATGTCATGTATGGAACATATGACTCATTGACACTACCAGGAAATCCTTCAGGTACAACGTAAGATCTGAGGAACGAACCCACTTCCTGTAAATGTAAAATTCGATACATTTCCATTAATTAAATCATTTCCCAAGAAAACGCAGAATTGGGAAATTTTCAAATTTCGTGAAGCATGATTCTCTAGTGGCGTCAACATGAAAAATCAAAAGATGGATAAGAAGAAATAGTTAATATCCATGGAACCTGGCATACATCAAAAGGAGTCTGAGGAGACTCTAAGCTTATGGCACGAACAGAATTCCTCTTAAACCTCCCAGAACAATCGCTCTCTGCGACATACTTCCATCGACGTCCGTCGATTTCCTCGCAGCAGATCATTCTCAAAGTGGAATGAAGAAATTGGGAATCGGGAAGCGCCTGCAGAGCTGGAGGAGGGAGATCATCGAGGAGCGTGGAAGCAGGAGGGGAAGCGAGCGAAGCGCTGATGCGGAGGGTCTCACGAGAAAGGAGACGAATGGAATCGGATGAGGAAGATAGGGCGTCAGCTGAAGAATGTTTAAGCTTCACGCTCGGCATTGTTGGGAAATCTTTTGAAGAATCGAAGAAGGACTTTAATGGAGGTGGAAGAAGAGTTTCCGGCGGAGGAAACAAGAAGATACAGATGAAGCGAAACAAGTTGTTCCACTTGTTTACCTTTTTGACGACTAACACAAACTCAGCTGCTACATACCAAATTTTTAATTATATATTTATCTCTAATCCCACGTAGTTTCTTTTTTTATTTTATTTTCACGCAATCCCACATAAGTTTTTATTATTTTTATTTTTATTTTTTCCAAATCTCAAAATAAAACTCTTTAATTCCATAGCTAAAATATTTTAATAAAAAATCTTATATTCACTTGTGATTTATAGATATGTTATGCTAACGTGTCACACTATCAAAATATTTTTAAAACAAATATTAAATATAATATACTATAATATTTACAAAATAACATTATATAAATATTTAACAGTATATTTTATATAAATCTTCAATGTTTTGACATAAAATTTATTTTTGACATAAAATACAAATACAATATAAAATAAAATTAAGATTTTGAAAAAATAGTCAAAAAATATAAAACAAAAATTTGTTAATTGAGTATTTATCACATATATAATTCTTTACTTATTTAATAATATTGTTTATTCAAGATTGAAATAATTTATTTATTTATATAATCCAATTTTATTTATATAATCAATATTAAAAATTAAAATTAAATCAAAAATAAATTATATATATTTCTACTTTATATTTATTAAATAAATAATTATTTAAAATATATGAATATTTTTTGGTACCTATATATCTAAACTTAATTCAATGCTAAAACTACAACTTATCAAGTAGAGTCGAAAATGGGTCAGAGTCAATTACTCCAATCAAATATCACAACGAAAACATCCTAACATGAAAGTTCAATCAAGCTCTAATTTATATTGGAAATTATTGCATAGACCAGACTGTTTTTTATCATGGATTTTAAGGAATAGATACTATAGGAATGGAGATTTCATATATGCTAAATCAGGATCACGATCGTCTTTTGAGTGACAATCAATTTTATATGGATGACAACTACTACAATCAGGTCTTTTCAGAACTATTGGTACAAACATATGGGGTATATATCTTTATTGGAGATATAAATTGCCTTCCAATTTCTCCGCCCCGGACGCCAAGATTATTTCCATATGTTAATCTTACTTTGAAAGTCAGTGAGGGCAATAGAATGAAGATTTATTGCAGATTTGATTGAAAAGGATGATCATCATCTCATCTATAATTAATTATTTTTACTAACCAATCCCTTTCACGATGGGTGGTATTGGAAATATACTGTAAATAGAGTATATAATGTAAAATCTAGATATCGTCACACGGTTGAGAGATGTAATCATGAGTCATCTTCAATTCAACCGATCCTAACTAATCATCAGGATCTAGCAAAAACCATCTCGACTTTAAAGATTTCTCTAAAGAAATCTATTTCTTGTGGAAATTATTATCTAATGCGCTTCCTTTCAAATCGCATTTATTTCACCAGAAGATGATCGCTGAAAATAAATGCTCTCGTTGTGTTGACTTAGAAGAAAATGAGGTTCACGATTTTTTTAGTTGCCCTTATGCTCAAATGGTTTGGAGGAAAATGGGTATCTCCACTATGTCTATTTGTGATCCAACTTCAAATATCCAAGACAATGCCAGATTTTTTATTAGTAGCTATGATCAGTTTGATCAGGATTCAACTAAAAAATATCTACCTTTTTATATTTTGTGGCGATTATGGAAGGCGAAGAATGATCTTATTTTCAACAACAAAGATATTTCAGCCGGTATATTACTTGAAAAAGGTTTGGAGGATGTTCGAGAGTGGATTGCTATTTTGAACTTAGCGGATTTAAATCAAAATTCCACAGTTTATCAACATACTAATATTCAATAGAAAGCTTTTCCTCAAACATGGGTTAAATATAATTATGATACTGCCCATAAGGAAGGTTCTCAACATTTAGGATTAGCATAGGTTATTCGAAACAATCAAGGATCTTTTGTTTTCGTCAGAATGAGTAAATATCAAGGTCGCCATACAATCATTAAATCAGAACTTTCAGCGCTATTATGAACTTTACAAGATATATGGTCTTTGGGATTCCGTTCTATCAAATTTAAAGGCGATAATTTATGTCTTAATAACATCATCTATCACAAAAGCGTCAATTTTCAACTTCATCAATATATGCAGACAATTCAACAATGGATTCCTCAGTTCGATGCAATTTTCTTCCAACATAAACCAAGATGATGTAATCAAGTCGCAAATGCTTTGATTTCATCTTCAATAATATCTCAAGTAAATTGGAAACTATTTAATGTATGTCCACCATTTATTTGATACCTTGTAAATAATAATATTTCAAGTTAATATAATTCTGTTCACAAAAAAAAAATCCTAACATGAAAATGAATTCACACTAATTTCTTTATAAATATTTGGTTTTAATTTTAAAAAATTCTATATTGAGTAAAATGTAGCATAAATATAAATATAGAAGCTTAGACGTTAAGAAAAGTTTAATACGAAAACACATAATGCTAAAAGGTTAGAACATCGTTTTAATAAATTCAAACATTCTCTCAAGATTGAAATACATATATCTTAATTATATCCCTCGATAATTTTATAATTTGTTAGATATCTCATCATTCAACAAGTTCGTGGCGTTTTCAATTCTAATCAAAAATCAAATCCAAACTTTTACGAACTTATGTCAAAAGATCTAAATTATCAATCTAGTTATCATCCACCAACCAAATTTAGTTTAGTAAATTATTTTTCCATAAATAGAAACTTTGACCATAACACCTTCTATATGTTTTTTAAATATATGGAAAACACTAAACAAAAAGCCTCTTGGCATTTCCTATATGTCTCATATTCATATTAGCCATTTATTAATTTTCATAACTTTCCATTATATTTCAACAATTACTATGGCCGCATTTTTACCAATAAATACTTTAAATTTAACCATATTTTGTTTATCATGAATAAAATGCACTTGAAAAAAAGGAAAATAACTAAAATAATACGAAAGCAGCCATATTTATTAGATTCACTAATATTTTTTTATTATTGAAATATTTTATTTACCGTAAGTATTGTCTAAAATATTTTTTTCTAAAAAATGTCATTACGAAAATATTATTAATTTTTAACACATCGACAATTAATATATCTTTATTAGGAAAATAACTTCGAATTTTAGGAACATTCGCATAAATCTATTATAATAATTTTGTCGTACACTTTCATATAATGGTAAAATATTTGTTTGGTCTGAACAAATTTATATAGTCTGCAAATGCGAGACAGATTTGTATAGTATATATGCGACAAATTTATATGCAAACATGTTGTATGAAACAATCAGTCTCCTCGAACAGTACTATAAGAATCGGTACTGAACTCGTTGTAGCAAACTCTAGAGATTTATTTTGCAATTATGCCATATATATTTGGCTCTTTGAAACTTATTTGGATTTGATATATTTACGTAGAGATTTCAGTAGAATTATGAAAGCAAAACTTGGCAAATTTAATTTGTCTTAGTTATGACACATTTACAACAAATGTGATATCAAATTTTGTTTAAAAGATATTTACTAGATTCGACTTAACAAATTTTAATAACGATATAATATATTTATATATTACAACATATAATTTTTTTAGTAGAAACAATAGATTTATCTATGAGTAGCATAAAACAATTTAACTGCGGCTGAATTAGAGCAGTCAAAACTTTACGATTGAAATGATAAAAGACAAAAATACCCTTATAATTATTTATTAATTAAGTGAAAAAAAATTACAGCAACGACAACAAAACGAACAAACCTGCAACCAAACGTTGTGAACAGCCGCGCGATTACCAAACGAACAAACCTGCAACGGTGACATGCGGTCTGAAGCTGTGACTATGAAATAAATAACAATTTACCGTACATTACCGTAACGTCTGATCGTAGGTCGGTGCCACAAATACTGCATAAGGAAACGAACATGCCACATATCTCATAAGTAATCTTTTCTATCCATATCTTATAAAAATATCTCATACATAAGTTGGACATAATTATAGGCTCTATAGCCAAGTTGATATTTTGTTAGACATAATGCAACTTTATTATAAAATAAATTATGTTTATATGTCTATCATAATACAATTTAGTTTTTAGGAAATATGGTTACATAAATCTGTCATAATAGAGTTTAGATTTTAGGGTATAGGATTTGTAAACATTATTGTAAGTATGATATGTAAGAAATTTTTTTTATAATTATGGTTAACGAAACACAAACAGTAATCAAATAAATTTCCATCACGGTTTAATAAATATGGCATCATCAATTAAATCTTCTATGAAGATTTAGAAAATCTATTATTATAAAAATAAATTTGTCTTCATACTAACATAAAATTGTTATCGTACACAAATAAATCTTATATCACGATTTAGAAAAATATCATCATAATCAAATAACTCTACCATTGAGTAATCTAAAAATTTGTCATAACTATTGTTACAACATCAAATAAATTTGTCATAGTATACAAATAAAAAATTTTATCAAATAAAAATGAATCTATCACCATATTCAAATCTATCTCATCATATTCAAAGAAATTTATCATCATAATCAAATAAACCGGTCATCATGATTCAATAAATCTGTTATCATGCATAATCAATTAAATTTATGATCAAGATTTATAAAATCTATCAATTTAAAATAAATTTGCCATCATAATAACATAAAACTGTAATCGTAAAAAATTAAATTTACTATCACAATTTAGAAAAATTGCAATCATAATCAAATAAATCTACTATTTAGTAATCATAAAATCTATCATAACTATTATTATGATATTGAATAAATGTATTGTCATATACAAATAAATCTGTTAACATATATAATTAAATTTGCATAACGAAAAAATAAACCTTTGATCGGAGACTCTAACATTTGCAAGAAACAATGACAACGGAGTTTGAGATTGTTGAGTATATATACGAGCACGGAAAAACACAAGGAAGAACACGAAACACAGAAGACAAAACGTTAGACAAACACTACAAGAAAACAAACGTTTTGCCATTCTGTTTTGCGACTACATCCGTGGTCGCAAAAAAACACGATCATTTTGCAACTAATGTGCAACTATTTTGCGATTGCACATGTAGTCACATATTAATCGCATTTTTGAGATTAAATATTATCATCGCATATTGGTCGCAAATTGAAGCCAAATTACAACCAATATGTGATCACGCTATGTAGTCGCTTCGTGGTTGCTTTTTTGTAACCAATATCTGACTACGTCATAATAGTTTTGTTGTAGTCGCATATTAGTCACATATTTTGCGACCAATATGCGACCACAAAGTAAGTGGTACTTCAATCCCAATGTAGTGGCTAAACAATAATGTGAAACAACATGTGCGAAGTAGGTGTAACTAAAAATAAGCGACTACACTACCATGATCACAAAATATGGGTAAAGTAATGGCAAAATCTTATATATATGCAAACATGAAATATTTTTTCTCCTCTCATTTGTAGAATCAGAAATTAAAAAAAGTGCAAATATGTGAAGGAATTATAGTAGTTCGAGAGAGTAGATACACAAAATAATTGATACTAAAACAAGAAATATATCGTCCGAATTTGCAGATTGGATGGAGTAGTTGTTCGTAAATTTTACAAGTATTCAGCCAATAGTGCAAAGTAACAGAGGTAATTTTTTCTATCTTTGTATTAATTGCAAAAATGATAAACTTCTTTTGGGACCCAAAATTTCGAGTCATATGTATAATCAATGATTTATGCCAAATTATTATATTTGATATAACACATGGAGAAGAACTGAATATGAAGTTAGAAACAAGTCGTTCTAATGATGTGAATAGAAATCAGGGAGGTACATGTGGTACTGAAGAACCAGTAGGTACCTCTGGTAATAGATAGAAATGGTGACAAATGCATTTCGTGATATTACGACTAGTGAATACTAATAATAATAATAATAATAATAATAATAATAATAATGATAATAATAATAATAATAATAATAATAATAATAATAATAATAATGATACAAATAATAATAATAATAATAATAGTAATAATAATAATAATAATAATAATAATAATAATAATAATAATTGAACTAGATATTATATTGTGCAATGCAACTTTTAAGCAAAATTGTTTTTTTAATAAGCTTTATATTATATATTGTGTTTCGTGTAAATTTTCTTATGGGCACCATTGAATTATTGATTGAGAAAAATGGGCATTTCTTTTTTTTTTTTATTTACATGAACTTTTAAGAAACGTTTTTTTATAATTTTAAAATCAGAAGGAATAGTTAATAAAAGAAGATAGGAGTGAAGTCGGAGGAAGAGCGACTATATGTTTTCACGATCAACACCATTTTTTCTACTTTATTCATTTTATTATGAATATGTAAAAAACTTCTTCTTAATAGTAAAAATTTAAACTATAAATTCAAAAAGATAATCCAAATATAATATTTTAAATTTATATATAATTTATTTATAGTAATTGAATATTTTCACATAATAAATAGTGATATTTTTGAAATTTTAATTTTAGTATGATCGATTTATAACAAAAAATTTTAAAAAATAATATTTTAGGATATAGTATTAATTAATTACTTGATATACATTCGAGTAATATACACTACAAGAAAACAGCATATTTCCGACGGCCATATCCGTCGGAAAAACATCGGGAAAACCGATTCTCGACTAATTTTCGACGAAAATTGTCCGTCGGGACTATTTCGTCGGAAATTCTTTTCTGTCGGAAAGTTATCGGGAATTTCCGACGAATTGGCGATTAATTACGCCGTCGGAATATGCCGACGGATTTGCGATGGCACCGGTCCGTCGGAAAGTACCGACGGATATTCGATGGTCCACAGCCATCGGAAATTACCGACGAATTATCGAGGGTTTTTTCCGATGACTTCCGCCATCGGGAAGTTTTTCCGATGATATTTCCTGACGGTTTATAACCGTCGAGATATCGCAACACATTTCCGACAGCTTCGTCCGTCGGCAATTTCTGACGACCTAATCCGTCGGAAAAACCAAATAATTGAAAAAATAAAATAATTAAATATTTTTAAAATATAAATATTAAAAAAATTAATTAAAAATTAAATTTCCGACGACCTAATCCGTCGGAAAAACCAAATAATTGAACAAATAAAACATTTATTTTTTTAATATTTACATTTTAAAAATATTTATATATTTTTATTTAAATATTTTTAAAATATAAATATTAAAAAATAAATTAAAAATTAAATTAATAAATTTATTATTTTAAAATTTAAATTAATATTTTTAAAAATAATCATACAATTAATAAAAATAATATTATAAATATTATTAAACATTTATTTTAAATTACAAATTACAAAAAAGGAGCAGGAGGAGAAAAAAAGTCATCAGACAATTTATTTTTTATTATTTCTATAAAGTTTTTGAGATTATTTATCTCTATTTTCATGGACGCCATTTCTTCTTTTAGTTGCTCATTTTCCTCGTTTCTAACTGCAGATGTTGCGCCACCGGTATTTGCAACTCTCCCGAGTCCTGGATGACGACCCTTTAAAAATAGTACTTCCTGTAAAAATAAAAAATATTATTAGAAAATTTAATGAAAATTATTATAATATTAATTATATATTTAAAAAAAAAACTTACATCAAGAACGAGACGGTTAATCTCAGAACGAGGCAATTCGGCGACCATGAACCTTCAACCCTGGCAAGATTTTTAACTTTTTTCTTTAGGTGGAACATATATATCTCAAAAGGATACATCCATCTGTACTGAACAGGTCCTCCAAGGGCTGCTTCTCTAGGGAGGTGAATAGAAAGATGCTCCATAACATCAAAAAATGCTGGTGGAAATATTTTCTCCAGGTTACAAATGAGAACCGGTATTTTTTCCTCTAAATTTCGGATATCGTCTACAGTAAGTGATCTTGTACATAAATCTCGGAAAAAAGCACCAATCCCTACATAAAAAATATATTTTAATATCATATAATATATAAAAATATTATTTATATATATAAAATAATGTAAACGTCGTACCTGCAATTGTTCCGTGGACGTTTTTAGGCAGTAGATCGCTAAAGGCAAATGAGAATAATCTTTGCATGACAACATGACAATCATGACTTTTCATCCCTGAAAATTTATCTTCAATAGTATCGACACAATTACGAAGATTAGATGCGTATCCATCTAGAAATTTGACACTATGCTTAATCCAGTCAAAGAATTCATCTTTTGCATGCGCATCTAACCGGAATGCGGGAGACAATGATTTTCCATTTGACATTACATGTAGTTCCTTCCGGGAACAAATATCCGGCAAATCCAATCTAGCTTTCAAATTATCTTTTGTTTTTCCTTGCACATTTAGAACGGTATTCATTATCGTTGTCGAAAAAATTCTTCTCAATGTGCATAACATCTAGATTATGGCGCAACAAATGGTCCTTCCAATATGGTAAATCCCAAAAAATGCTCTTCTTGTGCCAATTATGGTATTCGCCACAACCATCAATAGGGTAATGTCCGTTACCTCCACAAGAAGCCGTTCTCTCAGCACCAAAATCTCTAAGTTGAGTCAACATATAATTCCCGTCAAAAATAGGAGGTGGAGCATCAAAATTTTTTTGTTTTTCCTAAACAATGTCGTGCTCCGGCGATATGGATGATCTTGTGGTAGAAATCGACGATGACAATCGAACCAACTAGTCTTTCGTCCGTGTTTCAGTTGGAACGCATCAGTATTATCTTGACAATATGGGCATGCTAATCTTCCATGCGTCGACCATCCTGATAACATACCATATGCTAGAAAATCATTTATCGTCCACATAAGTACAGCTCGCATCAAGAAGTTCTGTTGGTTGGAAACATCGAATGTTTCGACACCATTTTCCCATAATATTTTTAACTCATGAATTAGTGGTTGCAAGAAAATATCAAGCGATCTCTTAGGATGCTCTGGGCCGGGGACGAGAATTGTTAGAAATAAAAACTCTCGTTTCATGCACAAAGAATGAGGCAAATTATAAGGTGTAACGATAACTGGCCACAACGAGTATTGCCTCCCATGCTTCCCAAAAGGTTTGAATCCATCTGTAGATAACCCGAGGTATACGTTTCTAGGCTCATATGCAAAACTAGGATAAACCTGTTGAAAATGTTTCCATGCTTCTGCATCCGAGGGATGCACAATTTCTCCATTCGAATTATGTTCTGCATGCCATCTCATAGGTTTTGCCGTGTGTTCAGATTGATATAACCTCTTTAACCTCTCTGTTAATGGCAAATACCACATCCGTTTATGCGGAATAGGTACTCTACCGCTTGTCTCTTGAAATCGAGGTTTGTGACAAAATCGGCACTTCATGCGGTTTTCATCATTTCTCCAATAGATCATGCAATTGTCAATACATACATCGATCATCTGATATGGCAATCCAAGACCAGATACAAGTTTTTGAACCTCGTAATATGAAGCAGGTGCAATATTATCTTCAGGTAATATATCTCTAACAAAATCAGCTATCGCATTCACACAATCTTCAGACAAGTTGAAATCCGTCTTTATCGTCATCAACCTGCTTGCAGCAGATAAAGGCGATAATCGATCTCTACATCCTTTATACAAAGGCTGCTTGGATGCATCTAACATATCAAAAAATTTCCGGGCTTCCAAATTAGGTTTCTCTATTCTGCTAATATCTTCGATGTACGATTCTCTTTGTTCACGAAATGCATCTTTCACCATCTGAACAGTAGCTCCGTTTATATCAACTTCTGATGCCGGTTCCTCTATCCTAACATTAGTATTATCTATCCTTTTTGAAGTACTACCATAATATTGCATCGTTGCATCAGTTTCTCCATGTGAATACCAAATTTTGTAACCCGGCATAAATCCATTCCTATACAAATGATTACGTATTTCTCTAACAGAGATTAATCTATGATTTCGATATTTAATACATGGACAATACATTTTACCGTATTCCCATGTCATGCTATTCTTTGATGCAAATGTCATGAACTCTTCAACACCTTGCGCAAATTCATCAGTCAATTCCCCTGTGGTTGAATCATATCGAGGTTTATCCATCGACGATCGAAAATACTCAAAAGAACCCGAAGAACACATTTTTAAAAAAATTTTGGTCCTGTTAAAATTTTGAAAGATCATAGCTTATTTATAGTGAAAATTAGATATTATCACAAATTTTTAACAGATTATTAAGAATTTTTAACAGATAATTATGAATTTTAAAAAGATTATTCTTCAGAATATTTTCTATTTCCGATGGAATTCCGACGGTTACCGACTACAATCGGATATTAAGATATTTTGAATAGATTTTATCTTCATTAACCGACAGATTTCCGATGGTTTCTGACCACCAACGGATAAACACAAAATTTTAATAGATTATTCTTATGTTTCCGATGGATAGCCGACGGTGTCCGACAATGGTCGGATACTTCCGATGGTTTTCCGATGATGATTGCTGATGGATTTCCGACGGATAGTAAAACACAAGAGCCGTCGGTAAAGCGTTGGGAGATTACCGATGGCCTGAGATACGTCGGTAATGTACCGACGGTTTCAAGAGGATATCCCGACGATTTCACTTTTGTCGGAAATTCAACGGTTTACCGTCAGGTTTTACCATCGATTTACCGATGGCCTATTTAGCGTCGGAAATTACCGACGGATCTCCAACAGGTTTATTCCCCTTGGTGTTCCGTCGGTAATCCGTCTCTATTTCGTCAGAAATTTCCGACGGTTTTATATCCGTCAGAAATGCCATCGGAAATGATAATGTTTTCTTGTAGTGATAGGGACTAGAGGATTTTTCGTGATATATGTTGTAGATCATTGCAACAAAGTCGTGTCCGAACTCTGAAGGAAAGCATAGTAATAACTTTTTGCAATTTGGAGAAGATCTTTCCACTTGCTTTTTTCAACATAATGGACCACCTACCTATACATCTGCCATACGAAGCTGAATTGGGTGGTCTTGTGTAATATATGTCGATCTATCCATTTGAAGGTTTTTAAAAAAATTGAAAAGAAAGAGCAAGAACAAACGATATGTTGCAGGATCAATTGTTGAATCATATGAGAATGATGAGATATCTTACTTCTCCGAATACTACTTCGCTACCCATATATATACGCACAAGAACCATATAATTACCGTAAATTATTGTTTATATTAATTATTTTATTTTTAGTTCACTTCTCGTGCTTGTATATCTGGACATATCTACTTGATTTGATAAAATTGAAGTCTCTGTGTATCCGGTTCCTGAGTGTCGGATATGTTTATTCACATGGATCATCCAAGTGGTAAACGTAAAGAACTATGACTATATGAAAAAGAATACCAACACGCACATACATATGTTTTGCGAAATTGTGAATATTTTCGTCCATTCGAGAGATAAGATTTTATGAAAATAATTTCCATACGAAATGATAATTGATTACTTTAAATTATAATATATTTATTACCGTTTGATTTAATTTTTTACTTGTTCGCAAAATAAATTCGTGTTACAAATTCATATCTTTTTCAAAATGACATTTCATCTAAAATAGATGAAGAGTTCAATATATAAGTTATTAAATAGTATGAATGTATATAGGCTCATTATAATTAATATGTATATATATATTTTTAATTTTAACAGTTTGGTTTTTTAGCAAGCGATAATATATGATATAATCTTAATTAATATACAAGGTCAATGCAAGTACTTTTACGGACGCACACATTTCCTATATAGGTTCAAAAATTAGCACAATGCCCCATGAACAAAGTGATAATTTGGCCGATCTATTTTACAAGATGTTATATGTTTCACACGAAAAACATGGACACAAAAGAAAGACATGTAACTACAACATTTGTGTCAAAAGAGACAATTACTCAGATGCATCTGATGAATCTTATTTTTATAGAATTTTAATAGATATCATTCAAATTGAGTATGTTGGACTCGTACATTTGAGATCATACTTTTTATATGTGAATGTTACGATCCTACGTTTTTCAAAGACATTCTAATGTCAGAAAATGGCGTTGTTGATGTTCCATCATCATAAAAATATTATAAATAAGAACCATTTATTTCAAATATGTAAGTAATTATATATATAGAAAAATGATTGTCAACTAGACAAAGTATAACTCATCACATAGCCACACATCTGCAATTTTGAAATGTATCTAAAATACACGAAATATATAGATAACATGATGACATATACAAACTATCATGGAGCATGTGATTAACATCATAATCTGATTTTTGATTGGTATAAACCTTAATCTATGGTGTTAATCTGGTGGATTAAAAAAACTTAATCCTATTACATAGAGGGGATCGTCGATTCTGGGTCGGATTGAATTTTTTTAACCCATCGGATTAACATCGTCGATTAAAATTTTGACCAATCGAATGAGATTATGATATTAAAGATATGCTCCATAATAGTTTGTACATGTCGTCATGTTATCCATATAATTTGTGTAGTTTTATATACATTTCAAAACTACAGATGTGTGGTCATGTGATGAGGTATACTTCATGTAGCTGACAACCATTTTTCCATTATATATGCATACATATATATATATATCCAAAATATCGATAAATATGTTTATAACTAATTTACTTTTTATTATATACTATATCAAAGCCTCTCAATCAGATCAAATTTGTTATATTTCTTATCCGTTCACCAAATCATCATCAAAACAAACATGACTTAGTGTTCTCAAAGTCAATCCAAGAGAAAATATTTTGGGAAACTACAAAACAAAAAGGAGATTTTTTTGCAACAAGAAAATAATGAAGAGGTAATGTTGGTTGACGAGATACATGTGGATCGTTTGGTTTATAGAGTTAATCAAAGCATAGAAATTGATTTCGATGTTGGAGATGCCGAAGTAGAAGATAAATTTCATTCTAATATTTTATTTTCAGATGACGATAAAAAAAGATATAGTGTAAATTAATATATCTAAAAACTATGTAATACGTTTTTTCTCAATGTTTTTCAACAAATTATGTAAAAATATGTGTTGTGCAAATGTAAAAATACATTTTTCTATAAACTATTTTAATTATACTCATGTATTATTTTTTAAGTGGCTACACGCTCTATAAATGCGTTAAGAGTCTCGAGTTCAAACCTTGGAAACAAATTATTACCAAAAAATTTTAAACGTGATCGCATTTTGGTCGCAAAAATAGCGACCAAAGAGCGACCACGACTTAAAAATTATTAGGTGGTCATATTTTGGTCACAAAAGAGCGACCAATATACGACCACAACCTGAAATTTTGACCGTGGTCGCAATGTAGTCGCTATTTTAGCAACCAAAATGCGACTATGGTTCAAATTTTACATGTTTTCACAAATTTTGAGTTTTCAAACTCATAATTTCAATTTTACATATGTACAAATCATCATAATTGCAAAAATACAATTTGAAAACACATAAATGCTAGACAAAAATTATGAAACATATAATTTTTATGAAGTGTAGTATAAGATTAAAGAAATGTGTAAAGTGTTTTTGTAAAATGATTTATAAAATTTGTTAAATATGTTAATTTCTGTTGTATAATTACTAATTTAAGTTTATAAATTTCATAATGTCATATTTAATATCATATAATCTATAATAAGATTTATACTCACCCCTTGCGTGGGCAAAATATTCGCAAATTATATAATATTGTTTATTAGTAAATATAAATTAGATATTTATATAATTTTAACTTTTATTTAATTTTAATATTAATTTTTTTATATGTAAATTAAGAAAATAAAATAATTTTTTACAAATTTAATAATATTTTTTGGTTATTTTAATCAAATATATTGATTCTCTAACTAAATTAATAACAATGGCATATATTATAATTATCTAGTAATTTAAACTCATTTATATATTTATTTAAAATTTATTGTGGGGATGACACGTCAGCATGACATTTCTTTTAATAACACGTCAGGGTGGGATTATTTTCTTGAAATGTTCCTCAAATAATATATTAGGGATATGTAAAAGTTAATATAATTTAGGGTTTGAGGTATAATTTTTCACTACTTTACCACTACATGTAAAGTGTGGTTGCAAACTGCTCACAAAATTTAACATATATGTACTTGTTCTCGTAGTTAAATACCGAATGATATTAGTAGTCTAACGGCTACACGCACCATAGAAGCCTTACGAGTCCCGAGTTGAACCTCGGAAACAACTTATTAACAATTTTTAACTCAGTGGTTGCAAATTGGTCGCTAAAATAGCGACCAAAAAGCGATCACGTTGTACTGTAGGGAGTTAAAATTTTTGGAAATTTATAAGATATGACACTTTAGTCACAAAAGAGTGACCAAAATGCGACTACGAGTTTTTGCAACGATCGTTTTGTGACTACAGGATGTGATCGCATATAAAAAATGTGCGACCACTTTGTGAGCATAGCCGTGGTCGCAAAATGACTATGTTTTTTGTAGTGAAAATTATGAACAAAATGCGTTGAGGATAGGAAACGACAAACGAAATGGTGAACACGAAACGGAAAATGAAACATAGAGACAGAAACGGAGAAGAAGAAACCAGGAACGAAACAGAAAAACAGATAGAAAAAAAGAAACGGAGAAATTGAAACAAAAGAAGAAAAAGAAGAAAAAGAAAAACCAAGATAAAATTTACCATAAATTGTTTTTCTGAAAAATAGGTTTGATCAATTTTTGGTTTGTTCTATCCAAAAATAGATTTGATTGTTGAAATGAGAATAACAACTTAGGTTATTGAAAAAATATGAAATTTTTTAAATAATTTTTAAAAGAATGGCATTAAATAACATATCTCTAATTTCCAAGAATTTCCATAAAAATGTGAGTTATTATAATTATTACATGATGAATATATGATATTCTGGATCATTTTTACATAAAACATTAAAAAGCATCCATCAAATAATCTTAAAAACTTTAAACCAACAAATACTAAAAACCTAACAACCGAAATTAAAGATTTTCTGATGAAAATTCCTTAAAAATAGAAACTAATCTTATTTTTAGATAAGCATTACACATCCAAATTATAGAACAATTAGAATAGCACGAAAGAAAATTAATTACTAAATTAATTTATATTTATTTTAATTATTGAAAGTTATGTATTGTGTTGTTACAAAATTACTATTAATTTTTTGTAACACATAAGTAAGAAAGACATATTTAGTATAGAAATGCTATCGAATTTCAAGAACATACAATTAAGTCTGCTACAATAAATTTATCGTATACTTTCATATAGTGGTAACAAATTTATTACGTATACGATATGTTTATTTGGTATGTGTCATATTTGTTTGGTCTGGCAGATTTATTACGACATATTTATTTGGTATGTGACATATTTTTTTGGTATGATAGATTTATTTTGGAACTGACATATTTTTTTATAAAACTTATGCCATATGAAGCATTAAATTTATTACCATGTTAATTCGGTGACTTATTGTACATATTTATTATGCATAAGTGATTTAATTGACTCTCACCAACTTATTTGGCTTTAAAAGACTTATCTAACCGACTTATTATAGTTCAAACAGTAGAACTTTGTAGATTTAATTTTTCTGTTCTTAATTATGATAGATTTACAACAAAGCTGCTATAAAAGCAGATTTAAAACATAAATACTAGATTAGCAAGTACGATTTAGCAGTTTTTTAATAACGACATAATAGATTTATATTAATTTTGTATGTTATGGCATATATTTTCTCTGGTAGAAACAACATATTTATGTATTACTAGAATAATATTTAAGGAACAACAAACTTTTCCATGATTCATTTTTTTACTATGCATAACATAATTATTTATCAGTTTGATGACATATTTATTTATACAAATAATTGTTGATTTTATCCTTCTAACATGATTGATACTCAGTTTATGACATGATGATACAACATTCTGTTATAAGCATGATCATTATTTGAATTGGGCACAGAAAATTATTTGGGAATGGAAAATATGTTCTTGGCTTAGGTTGGTGCCACAATCTCAGTTGAGATAGATTATGATTTAGACCTTTAGAACCTTTGGGGATAAATGGTATGTTGATAGGTTGCATTGCAGAATATCTATGACATTAGTGGTGGTTGACATGTTGATCCTAAGTTTTTTTAAATACATCACATCGTAATGAGAGGAATGAAAATTGCATGTTGTTCCATTGATTACATTTGTGTTAGATTCTCCATACAACTAGTTTTCAAAAGAGTAGACTATGTATTAGTAAATTATGCTATTATTAAAAAAAGGGTTATGTGGTTTCCATTTGTTTTGGGTTTCTTGGGTATGACAAGATAATGAATGCACTTAAAATCCACTGATGAACCTATTCAAACTGTTTGTGATGTGCTTTTGCATATGTCTAAGAATAAGAAATATAGGAGAATTAAACATGTGTCGCATCATTATGCAATGGTTTTGTGTTTATCTAACCGTTTTATGTTAGTGGTGTCTATTTGTGAAGTTGTTATTCAATCCTAAGGTTTTGGGTTCCCGCGCATATTAGAACCAATGTCCTTCCTCACGAGAAGTTCAATCGACTAACAAACCAAAAAAGGGGGGGGGGGAAACTAAAACAAAAAAAGGAAAACCCTAGAAAGAAATCTCCATGGTGACATCGCTAACTCGCCGTGCCGCCACTCGTGCTCGCACCGCTGCTTCCTCCATTCCCAAAGCAATTGTGCGACTGATTTGCGACTACGTGTAATAAATTCAATATATGTAACTGTGGTCACAAATCAGTCACATAATTGCGACTGATTTGCGACCACGTGTAATAAATTAAATATATGTAAATGTGGTCGCAAATTAGTCGTAAATTTGCGACCACATGTTATGTTTTTGAGAATTACAATAGTGGTCGCAAATTTGTGACTGATTTGCGACCACCATTTAATTGAGTGGGAGTTTGAAAGTTTTCGAAAATTCAACTCCCACCAAATTAATTGGTGTTCGCAAATCAGTCACAAATTTGCGATTGATTTGCGACCACCATTGCAATTTTTGATAAATTAACTAGTGGTCGCAAATCTGTCGCAAATTTGCGACCAGTCGCAAATCAGTCGCAAATTTGGACATTTGAAAGCAAAACAAATTTTTGAAGCATACGAACGAAACATCCTAGAGAGGATGGCGATCGTGGAGGTCGATCCAATAGAAACATCTGATGTAACTTCCCATCCAATTGAGCTGACTCCAGAACAGAAGAATGAGATCTTCATTCACGTAAAAAAAATTTTCAAAGTTTTTTGTTATATTTTTATAATTAATTAAATAATTAAATTTATTATTTAATTTTTGTTTTTGTTATTTTGTAGTCTTCTGTTGCGGATGACTGAGGCCGTCTTTATGGACTTGGTAGCCTGAACCGCGTACATTCTACGGGTAGACGTACTGGGCTGCAAACCAATTCTCTCGAGTACGTAATGCTTCAAGAACAAAATGCTTTAATTAAACAACAAAACGCACAAATTTTGGAAGCAAATCAGAAGATGGAAGAGCTGAATAGAGAAAACCAAAAGAAGATCTCGAGCTTGGAGATGCTCCTCGGGTATTTTCAACAGACAGATCCTGCATTCGCCTCCTATATGCGGGATAACGATTGCACATGGGAACCATCGACGACTCTGACCCCGACCCCATTCTCGCCTTCGGATTTCCAATTTCCGCCGCCTGAAAATTAAAATTTTCTTTTTCCTGTAAATTAAATTTTTTAATAATAAATATTAGACTTTTAATTTTTAATTTCTTTTTATTCAATATTTTATATTAATTAGTTCATATATTTTTTATTTAATATTATAATATTTATTATTCATTAATAATATCTATTTATAATATTTAATAGTTTAAAAAATATAAATTTATGAAAATATTCATAATTCAAAATTTAAAAATATTATTAAAACATAATAATTTGGGAAATTAATTTTCAAAAATATTTTCAAATAATTTTATTATAAATTAATAAAAATTAAATAATATTAATATTAAACCATAAATTATAAACTATTATATTAATATTTACAAAAAATTAACTTATATTAATATTAAAACATAATAATATAAATTATTATACTAATATTTCTAATTAAAAAATATTAATATTATTATTGATATTAATTTTTAAAAATATTATTAAAATTTATATTTACAAAAATTATTTACATTTATTATTGAAATAATCTAAATATTTTGAAATTAAATTTAAAAAATATTAATATTTTTATTTTCAAAATATAAAAATTATTTTAATAATAATTTAAAATTATTTATTTTTGTTTAAATCTAATTACGTTGTAGTCGCAAATCAGTCCCAAATTAGTCGCAATTTTTGCCACCGATTTGCGACTCCTTCATACATGTGGTCACAAATCAGTCACAAAACATTGTCACTGATTTGCGACTACAGGACGAATGTAGTCGCAAATCAGTCACAATTCTTGTAGTCGCAAAGCAGTCACAATATTTTCTAACTGATTTGCGAGTACAGTGAAACGCAGTCGCAAATCAGTCACAAAATTTTGTGACTGATTTGCGACTGCACTACTCTTGTAGTCGCAAATCAGTCACAAAATTTTGTGACTGATTTGTGACTACATATTTCCCAACCACATATGTAGTCGCAAAACAGTGGCAAAATTTGTTACGAAAATTCAATGACAAATTAGTCGCAAAAATAGTCACCACCAAGTGGTCGCAAATTAGTCGTAAAATGAACCACTATTTCTGTGGTCGCAAATCAGTCGCAAATTTGCGACTGATTTTTTTGCGACTACTATTTTGCGACCACTTCACGTGGTCGCAAAGTAGTCGCAAAATACAGTTTTGCGACCACTTTGGGACCACTTCCGTGGTCGCAAAACAGAAGTTTTCTTGTAGTGACCTATGTGCCGAGTCTTCAATCAACAATTCTCATCAGGGTGAGCGAGTGAAAGGATGAAATCCTTTGCGAATTGAAGCTTTTTGGACATGAAGTATCTCCCACTCGGCGATTCAAATCTTGGCAAGTCTAAGACATTCATCGAGAGAGCATGTTTGATATACATTGTTCTTGATGTTGTTACATATGTCCCTGAAGTTATTAGAGAATTTTATGCTAATTTGGGTGACCTTGAGTATCGATTGGGTATCAACATGATATATGTACGAGGGGAAATGTATGTGTTTACACTCGATCTCATCAACCGGTTGTTCTTGTTGCCCATTCGGTATGATAACATGGCTACACACCCATGGTTGTCTAAAGATGTTGATGTGACAGTTAGCACTTTGGCATGAGGCAAACAAACGCATTGGAAAGGCTTTTGTTTAAAACATTTAACCCCCAAGATGCAAATTCTCTATAAGTTTTGTTGTAGAAATTGACATCCAACATCGAACAAGTTGTCCATGATTCTTCAAGGAAAGGAATTCGATTTTGGCAAGACGGTTTATGACTACATATTGGCTATTGGTGTTGCACCAGACAAGGATAACAATTTAATCTTCCCAAATCTCATATACCATCTATTGATGTTTAAATAGGAAGTTCCAGGACACCGAAGGGACACTACGTCAAGAGGACCATTTGCGATGGTCCTTGATCTGAAGCAAGGACGTAGTGTGAAACAAGATTCTAGATCTGCCTCAATACCAAGTCTTGCTTCCGATCTCAAAGCACTTGCTAACTTGGTCCAAAAAATGCAAATGCGTGCACAAGATACATATCTCTCTCTCTACGGTTTCTTTGTCATTTGTGTCTAATTTTGCTCTAAGTGTGCACTCGAGTAGGGGGAGAATACACTTTGAGTGGTGGTCGTGCATGTGCACAACAAGCAAGTGGGACTGATGATGAAGAGAATGATGTCGTGTCCGACGACGAGTAACTGATGGGGGAATAAATTCCAAATGATTGGGGGAGTACTAATTAGGTTGAATGTTGTTATGTTGTCTTTTTTTAGGCTATTGACTATGTTGGTGTGTTATGGTTGTTATGGTTTGGAACTGACGTGTTTAAGGATAGTAGAAGCTAAATCAGAACAACGGTTATTTGTTGGATTGTTCATGACTGGTTTTTTTGAACGTTACCTATGATTGGTTGTGTGTATGCGTGTGCTTGGTCATGTTTTGATGCATGCATATTAAGGTGTCACACTCAGATCAAAATGGAGAGATTGTTAGTACATATGTGCAAAGATGAACGTTGCATAGGTGGTGCAACAACATGGAAGTGTCCAGGTGGACGTTGCACATGTGGTGTGATTTGAATGGAACTCATAAGGTGTGACGTGACGCATCACAAGTGGATGAACATTTGAAAATATTGTCTAAGACAAGAATCTGCACAATAAAAAAGGTATATTTGATGAATATTAGGGATTCATTAAATATGGAAATAGGGAATGTCTAGGGATTCATATAAACAGATGTATGATAAAAAACCCTAGGTGAAGGTTTCCGAGGGTTAGAAAATTAGTAGCTCGTGGATTAGGGAACTCGGTGAATGAACAAAGAACTGTCGACGCACAAGTAAGCTTGGGTAGATTAGGAATTGTTCAAGGGCGAGTCGTGTGTGACGTCGCGTAAAACTAATTAAATAAGTTGTAAGGATCCTCTTTAAGTGATTCCTAATAAAGTTTGTGTGAGTTTGGCCACATATATTTTTGTGTTCAACTGTTCTTCATATTAGTTTTTTCACCTTGGCCAAGTTGCTTCGATCATCTTGGTACAAGAGCTCATTCACGAACATACTGATTTGTAAAAGAGTGTTTTGGCATGTTCCATGTCATGGCTCCTTGAAGTACAAATGGATGCTTTAACCTCCTCATTTTCCAAGTCTTCGAGTAGGCCAATTGACTAGGCTGTCTTCGGATAGTCCAGTCAATTGGGCGATGTACTCAAGTCCGCCAATAGGTTTGGGCTGAGTCTTCTTGTTGGCTAAACTAACTAGGTGTGTTTGTTACACAAATTTGGATTAAAATAGTCTCCAAGAGATTTAATTTAATATTTGACAAGTTTATTAAATCTCAGAAAAGTATACGAAGAACAAATTTGATTCATGCATATACAAATGTTGTGATGATGAGAGGTGTCTATTTACTATTGTGTGTGGATGACATGTTCATAACTGCTAAAAATATGGATGAGATCATATTTTTCAAAGAAATTCTTAGTAAATAATTTAAAATTAAGGAATCAACATCAACAAAAACAATCTTAGGTATTTTGATATTATTTTAAAAACTGTATTTAGAAATTTTTTAAAAGAGTTTTAGTATAAGTGATTGGACACCAATCCATACATCTTTGGATTGTCATTTTAAACTCTCCAAACCTAAGCCTAAAGATATAGCACATGTTAAAACAAAAATGAAAGGATATTGTATTCTAGTGTGTTAAGTTATCAGCTTAATATAACACAATGATATTGGTAATTTGATATATGAATGTTCATAACATAAGCATTAAATTGCAGTCAAGTGGTTGTTAAGATATATCACGGAGACTATAGAATTCAAATTGGTGTTCAAGAATATTGAGAACATTTGAAATAAAAAGATTATGTTGATAATGATTATGTAGCTAACGTAGATAAAAAGAGATCGATCATTGGATGTGTTCCAAGCTAGAGAGAATACATTGAGCTGAAGATCGAGCCTACCACCCATAATTGCCTTATCATGCAAAAATATGATTTTGTATTTTTTTTGTAAAAATCGTGATTGCATGTTTTCCCACTCAAGATAATTTTGTATTTTTTATCAAAAACATGGTTTCACTGTTTCTTGCAAAAAACATATATTTTAATTTTTTTTAGAAAAATACAAATCATATTTTTGGTGAAAATTATGAAATTGTAGTCAATTAAAACTGAAAATGCAAGTTTCGGTACTTTTTATCGCTATTTTAATTAGAGATTTAAGTTTTTTTTTTTATAATTTAGCAATTTTAAAATAATTAAATTTAAGATAATAATACAATACTTTTAATATAAATAAGAGTATTTATAATTTAAAAAAAAATTATGTAATTAATTTATCCAAAATCTCAATTCCATCTCATCCAAATGAAATTCAAAATTTTTAAATGAAGTTTATTTTAATCTAATTGTTTCATCAATATTGAAATGCTTAATTAACAAAAAAATATCACCAACTTATTTATCCGAACGGACGAACAAATCAAACATGACCTAGGTGTCAAACCCCTCAACTAACACTATCTATCGTCGTGGTGGAAAGATATTTATGCATGCTCATAAAACGTATATATATGTTCATTTTAAGTTGTGTCATAAGCATATTTGCAATGGTGATGATTCCAAGTATGGTGAAGATGTCTAAGATGTCAGGCGGTTGGTTAGTTCTTCACCTAATTAGATGACATAAGTGATGTTAGAATGAAATCTCATAACTTTATATAGCATTAATCATATTCATTTGTTAACCGCATCTACATGCGGTCAATCACATTGGTCAGACGCTACATCTTGCGTCGTAACTTTTTTTTACCGCTGGTTAAAACAACGATACGACTAAAAATCCACGATTAACCGCAACCGCAATCGCTAGCGGCAAACAAACAAACACCATATATCGTAGTTATAGCCGTACTGTTGACCGTAACCGCAACCGCAGTGTTGACCACAGTCGCAGTGTTGACCACAGTCGCAGTGTTGACCACAACCACAACCGCCGACGAGGAGCAAGACCATTTTTTTACAAATCCTCACTTTGGATCAGCCCATTTACTGGAATCTTATTGACATTACAATGTTTCAGTGGGCATACACGATAATATCAACTTCTTGCCATGTATCTAGAAATCATAATACAGTTGCAGATTTCTCTGCTAGGCATGCAAGATCTATGTAACAACAAAAAGTCAGAAAAATTACCAGCAATGCGCAATGGTCTTTAGTTCAAGAAGATGTTACTAACCTCATAGTTGAAAATAGCATGTTTCAGTTACCAAGGACGGTTTTAAACCGAGCTATCGATTCAATAGCCTTGTCAAATTCACTATCCTCCAATGCAAATGCAAAGCGGCAGTAACCAGGAATTCCGGTCCACGAACCGCTGTTCAAACAAACACCAGTATGACTGAGAAACACATCCCTCATATTTGAATCCGTAAGCTCGACTTCTCCTCCTTTCAGCTTTACTCTTTTGTTGAGATATGCTGTGGGTTTTGCTACCATTGAGATTCCACCTGATGGTTTGATAACTTCCCAACCAGAGTTCTCTAATACCTGTTTCCAAGATTTTTTATTTTTTTTTTTAAAAATGAAGATTTACGGCCTATAAGCATACGACTAAGAGATGAACATTTACTTTTCTGGTGCATTATTCACCACATGACATGAACCAACACTTTAACCATTCGAATAATTCACTATTTACAAATGCAAAACCCAAACGCTAAGAGGTTTTTCGTTTGCGTCTAGTAATTATATTTTGCAACCATATTTTGTCCAACAACTGTTTTATATTTTATAATTGTGAAATTTACTGACATGTTTTTCTCTTCACCTGTAAACGCGAATGCAAGATAAGAAGTTTCAAACAATCGAAGCCTAAAAAATCTGAGCTTTGATAGTAATGCAAAAGGAAGAAATGAGTACCTCTTTTAAGCGCTTAGATCTGCCCTCTAAAGTTTTTCTGGTTTCAGAAATGGCATCCAAAAAGTCACTGGCTTTCTCTTCTCTCAGAGCCAACATTTTCTTAGCGGCAAATTTCACAGTACTGGGCGGTTTGCTCAGGCCTGGGAGGGTATGGAAAGCATCAACGAGAGACTGATCCAAAACAAGAAACCCGAGTTTCAGCGCTCCACTAAGCAAATTCATAGAGAGACATCCAAGCAGGGAAACCGACACGGATGAACTCAATCTTGACAAAACATTCTTCAAATCCCAGGTAGTTGAACTGTACTCTAATCCCGAGAATGAAGTATCGATGATAAGCTTTGCTCCAAATTTAGCACAAGTAGACAATAATATATCCATCTCCTCGTTGCTGTACACTAAGCCTGTAGGGCTAACTGTTGGTCCAGATACATAAACCCATGGCTTCTTCACGGACTTGAGTGCTTTCCCTAGAGTCATTTCTGTCAGTTTATAGCAATCACTAGACTCGGTAAGGATATTCACAACATCAGCTTTTAAAAATTTGGCAGCAGCAACATATTTCCCATTTGTGCCAGCAGGTAAACAGAGCGTTCCACCTTCTTGAGTGCAGCAAATGACCAGTTTATTGAATAGTGCTTGTGAGCCATCAGCATATACAAAGCTTGTGCTGTTTTGGGTTGGAAACCCATAATTACTCCACACAAACTGCTTAATGCTTGGGCTGACATCAACTTCAGCTTCAGATATGTTCTGCCTCACAAAACTTTCAAATATTGCAGCCTTAACAGATCGTGGAATTGGCAAGAAACTTTGATCAACATCCATGTGGATTAGAGTAGTGTCGTCAGTGACTGAAAGCTCAGCATCTTTCAGAACAGAGATGGCTGAGCTTGAAAATCCAATTATCTCTTCCGAATTTGCCTTCTCACATTCCCTCTGCAAGCCACACAACAGAGAAACTAAACCAATTATTACACGCATTGGTCTTACTTTGTTTAAGAAACGAGCTTAATCTAGAATTTTGTGGTATCATGAAAACAAATTACTAAATTGTCAAGATGTGCTCAGGTATGCAACACATGCTTTTTCAGTTCTTGTAGTGCGGCTTGTCCCTTTTTTAATCAATACTACTACTCGATTCATAGTCATTGGGCAAAAGATATTAATCTGAAAAAAATCTAACAAATAAGTTAGGAAAATTTAAACTAGATACCTTAGCTGGGGCATGGCGATCAGCAAGCTGGAAAGCCAGAAGCTCATGAAAAAGGCAACCATAGTAGTATTGATTGATAATAGCAGTATGACCTTCTAAGACTTCAACAGTTTTGGATAAGGCCTTAGAAAGGCCATCCACTTCTGAAATGACAAAGGCTACTTCTAAATCTGAATAAACCTGCAGAATGATGACTTGATCATTAAAGCACAGGAAAAAGACTTGGGAGTATTATACAAAAGACTTGAGAGTATTACACAAAAATACTTGTGAGTATTATAGAAACTATCTCAGAGTTAATTTGTTCTCAATTAGTTGAGATATAGTAGATTATATACACCTCAGCTACGGTTGGAGGAAAAATTTACCTTATTCTTTACCAGACCACATATAATTGCTGCGTGGGAAGGTAGTTGATTTTCAGCTAGATATTTTAGTACCCCATTGGATGCAGGGAGGCTAGACAACTCAAAATGATCAGATATATCTAAAAAAAGTCGAGATCCAATTTCTTTCGTCACTTCCAACAGATGCAAAAACGATGAACTGGTAATGACCTCAAATTGAGCCATTCCAGTAACCACCAACTGTGGCTTTAGCTTCTTAATTAGTTCAATAATCAGATCAGATTGATGCGGGGATTCGATGACTGTGATTTGATCATTAGATTCCTCCATGATAGTGTCCTACAATTAATTAATAAGTTTCAGGATAAACAAATCACAACAGAAATCACACAACAACAAACATACACTAATCTTCAGACATAATTACTCAGAAAGTCATTCTGTAAAATCACAGTAACATCAGGTAAAACGATGTCTTATAAAGACCTTTCATCTATTACAGTTTACCAAGTAAATTTATATTAGTAAAAGGAACTACAGACCAAATATTATTCTTCTAACAGCATGGATCACTAATATTAAATCCTAGTCCCATATGGAGTCAAAGCAAATCGAGCTAATTAAGAAGCTTTGGCGTCCCATTTGTAGGTAAATAACTCTCGACACCATCTATGGTGTTCTAGTTTCCTTCTGATCTAACTACTCCCTATCGACTCGTTCCTTCCAATATTTGTGAAGTGTTACTAAAAATATTACAGCCCTAGGAGGTAGACACTCATCAATTTCTCTTTTATCAGTAAGAAGCAATATGAATCATTCATGTGACATGAGAGACTCTAGGCTCCCTCTCAACTTAGTGTCATAATATGACATGTCTATGCCACAGTATATTTTTGTTACAGTGATGTGTGCTCCTACCTTTTGCTAGCAAACTACAAATCCTTCTATCCTGCACTCGAATTATTTGTTCCCCACTTTTGTATTCAATCACTGATCGTTTTCCTGTTCCTCAGACATGCTAATTTCTCCTACTTCAGTAGCAATTACTTATGTCCACCTCCCAGGTAGGAAGATAATCCACTTGTATCACTAGGCGACACCTCATACAGCATCGCACTGCGCATATGCTCTAACATAACTACAAATACATCACTAGTACCATTTTGTTCCATGATAAAGTAAAAATGCTAGATATAGAAAATAAAACTTTACCTCAATGGCTAAAGAGGTTAGCCAGCTCTTAGGAAGTTGTCGTGTTAAATGCTCATCAACAATTGCGAGTCGAGGTGAAAATAATCGAAATGCACTCTCAATTGCCACAGCCCTTGATGGAAATACGACAATGTTCTTGCAAACAAAAAGAAGCAAAATCAGATATGACTGGGAGTTTGTGCATGGAAGAAGCATTACAATGCTAGAAATTTCATGAGTCCGGAAGTTTCAAGTGTTTCTTTCTTTTTCCTTCCACTAGATCTTTTGAAAAATTATTAGTGAGCCTCAATTTACATGTATTAACAGTTACAATGGAAATACAACACCAGTCGGAGTACGTAATTGCCTAGACCTATAAGAAAATTGTTGGAAATACAAATAGGAATAGCCTTACATCCTGATTAATTGGAATGCGGTGGTATGTCCTCATAAAGCTTGCAATTAGACTGCAGAACCTTTTGCTGCCAGCTGGAGGTTCAAACGAGAAATAGGAGCTACTTTTCAAAACACTAGCGAGATAGGCTAGGAATGGAATTTTCTCATCAGCAACGGCTTCATCTTCAAATGATAAATCCAGTGAACTGCTGATTTCTTGGAATCCATTTTTCAAGAAGTCAAAGATTATCTTAACCTATCAAGCATGCGCATTTAACTGATATATTTATTGTTCATGGTAACATAAATCCATTATTTAAACGAAACTTTTTACTACCAACCCACCTGATTTGGTTGACGAAGCTGACAACTATAAACCGATAAAGCATGGGAAATTCGTCCACCAGCCTTCCCATAGGCCCAAGCTGTTCGAGCACAAATTGGTTGGTCTCCAGAAAGTCCCATAAAAAACTCGAAACGATGAGGGCTGCTCCTTTCAATTTCAACTAATGCTGAGATATCAGTATCTGCAGCCTGTGGAAACACATGTCAAGTGGCAATGTTGAGGAGCATGATCTTTCAGACTTTCAGAAATAAAATTCTTACCTGAAGTATTTTAGTCTGCCACATCTGTGTAACAGAGACTCCTCGCCGCTCAAACAGGCGTCTACAGACTCCTTGCCCAGGACGACCACCCATGTTGAATATCATAATCCCTGCAGGTTTGATGACAGATATCCCTTCTTCAACTGCTCTCGCAATCAAACCTAAGCCAAACTGATCCTCAACAAAACCCTGAAAATGGATAAAATTCATCAGGCACAGGAAAAGCATGCACTTTAAGTGTTTCTGGCAGCTCATACTCATCACAAACATGCAATAATTAGATTATAAAGTATTAGACAATTCAATGGTATAACAAAAATTGGATCACACATGAAGAGTTCGAGATGCTAGGTTGCAAACACAATACGGACATTTGTAGAGTATTTTTGCTGAAGAGAAATTTCCGTACCTGAATAGCACAATAGTTACTCAACGAATGGAGAAATTCCTCACTTGCATTTTCTTCTATCATCTTAGACATTGCTTCTGGGTTTGGATTGAGAATCTCCCACAAGAATATAAGGTAAAGGAAGCACACATAAAAGAAGAAATGTCAGACATCAGAAGTTTAAACGCATATACATATAAGTTATTGGAGACGAGAAGAAAAGATACCTGAGGTATGCATCCTACTATTCTCTCGAGCTGAATTCTATTATCTCTACAATAACCAAGCAAATCAGATTCATAGAACTCCACCCTGTCCAGTAAAGTTTTCTTCTCATCATCATAAAATGGTAGGCCATTCTCATCAAGAGCGTTTAGGTACAAATTTATCCATGATATTTTCACAGCTCTAGGATTAATATCAAGCCCATAAACCTGAAAAAACACGTAATTGTGAAGTTATATGTTTGACACCTCTGTGCTTACTAGTGAAGAGCCAAACTCTGAAGCATTTCCAGGATATATAAGAGCAATAACTTAATTAAAAAATAACCGTGCTAAAAAATGACATTACTACAGTTATTTCCTATCTTACTAAGATTAAACATGTTCTTGTGTGACCTAAGTCGAAAGCTTCAGTATAGGAACTTTGAAAGATCCATATACCATACGCTGACCTTTGAAGGCAACCACTTAGCAGCTATAGCTATTGATATCCATCCATTCCCACAGCCAAGTTCAGCAACAGTCTTATCCTTGAAGATGGTGTCAGGATGTCTATTAAGTCCTTCATAAAATGTGAATGACCAATCTTCAGGAACAAAAATACTAGGAATGACCATCATGGTTAACTTTTTCCTTGACTGAAATCCTGCAGAAAAGAGAGGAAGAGATATTGGCCTCTGATACAAGCATGCTTTTCAAAATACGACTCAATAGGATGTTAGAGATATAGTGCACGAAATTCCTGCAGAGGAAAAAGACCATACTAAACAATTTCCAACTGTTGATAAAACTTAATGTAACAGTACATGTTAGCAAGACATAAACGCCCTCTAACCAGTGTGCTAGTTAATGACCAGAGCCAGTAGCAGAGAAGAGGTTTACAAATTACAATAGGACCAAATTCCTGGTGATCACGCCTGTCAATACTGGTACTAATGACAGAGTCAGGGAACATTTCGGAACGTTTTGTTAAATTTGCTGCTATGTAAAAATCTTTGATATTATATAAATACATTAAACATATTATATAAGAAAAAATATCATTCTCAGTTTGATGTTAAATGTGCTTTTCTCCGAGCATAAACTTGAGCTCATATAGTTTTCCAAAAGCCTGGAATTTAAATATTTGCTTTTCTTCCAAGATCAATTTTTTCCACATCAAAGTTTCGATTTGAGGTATAGTGGTACATGTGGCTCATTTGGAAACTGATATGAGACTTGACAGATGATAAAAGTAGGAAAAAGATGAAAAAAGAAGGGTTTACTTCCGTCAGCTACACAAACTTATACGACTAAACCTATTTCTACCCGTACTTTTTGGTTATTTCTTTAACTACATAAACTGTATTTTTCTTTCATAAATTACACAAACTTCATAAATTATTCTAATTGCAGAAATTCTATTAATGTTTACACATTAAATAGCTACTAAATCTCGTTATAATTCAAAAATCTAATTTTAACTTGGGTTTATTTTGAAACTAAAGCCAGATTTTCGAAGTAAAACAAGGTTTAATAACAATTTAACGTGTAAACATTAACGAAATTTCTGTAATTGGAATAATTTATGAAGTTTATATAGTTTACGAAAGAAAAATACAGTTTATGTGACTTATGAAAGACCTAAAAAGTACAGATAGAAATAGGTTTATTCGCATAAATTCGTGTAATTGACCGAAGTAAACCCAAAAAAGAATGAAAAGAGTAGTTAAGGTGTCACTGAAATCTCAAGAAAACGACAGGCCTTGAAATGCTAAACGTATATATGTAGTCAATTTTCGACCTGTTTGTCAACGATTGCCGTAAAACAAAACGAAAAATCTTAGATTGAATAAAAGCAGAGAAACCATAAAAAGAGATATTTCAGCGACGAAAAATTGATCATGAAGTTAACTAACCGCAATGTACGAGTGGAGCGATTACTCTCAGAAAATCATCGAACCTTAGCTCACTCAAATCCACTTTACAACTCAAAACGTCTCATCACAGAGGAATTCTCAACAATTTTGAAAAAAAATGAAATAAGAGGAATAATGTAATCGAATCGATTAAATACCTTCGAATTGGTCGAGGAAGATGTCTTGGATATGGAAATGATAGGTTTGGAGACACGTATCGGATGATCCGACGCGTTTGTAGAGGTTAGATAAAAAGATCCGAGCGTTAGATCGAGTATTGGGATCCTCAAGCCGCTCCAACACAGAGCGCAAGGCGCCGTAAGCTGCATCGCCGGATTGTTGGCACCGATTTAGAAATTCGTCGACTGAAACGCCTGCCATTATCGTTAACAAGTGATCACAGTGAGTAATAAAAAGGCGGCGAGTGAAAGTGGGTCTGGGTGGGGAAGCGAAGGAATACTGTAAATACTTTTCTTTTTTCCCGATATTATAAAATGTTTTTTCTTGTCCTTTTTGTTTATAAAATCAGACAAACACACGTTTTTTTTTAATATAAAGTAGCACAAAAGAATATAATAGATAAGACCATTGAATTGACAAGGAAAAACTTTCCATTTGCAGCACCACTGAACATATCCCATGAGATGAACCAACGGTCGAGCTTCTCTCGAGTGTCTTTGTCTACGGATCAATAACGGTCGGCCTGTACTAAAGCTCGTAAAGCTAAACACCAACTAATATGAAAATTTGGAGATTGTTGAAAAAGTCAACAATATCGTCTGATTATTTATGTAAACTTACGTTTGCCGACTTACTCTTTCTCTATAAATACGTATGTTACTTCAGATGAAGTAACTTTCTCTGTCCTTCTTTCTCTCTTCTTCCTCTGTAAAATTTATAAGATTAATAAAATCAGTATAATAATAAAATCTCTATATCTCGATTATTATTCAACACGTTATCAGTACGAGTGTTTCTACCACCTACCTGAGATCATACAATAAGGTAAAATTCTATTTTATTAATACATGTGTATATTATATGGTAGGTTGTGCCTCCTCAATATTATATGGTAGGCTCTGCCTTCTAAATATTATATGGTAGGCTCTGCCTTCTAAATATTATATGGTAGGCTCTGCCTTCTAAATATTATATAGTAGGCTATGCCTTCTAAATATGATATGGTAGGCTATGCCTCCTAAATATTATATGGTAGGCTCTGCCTTCTAAATATTATATGGTAGGCTCTGCCTTTTAAATATTATATGGTAGGCTTTGCCTTCTAAATATTATATGGTATGCTTTACCTTCTAAATATTATATGGTAGGCTCTGCCTTCTAAATATTATATGGTAGGCTATGCCTTCTAAATATTATATGGTAGGCTCTGCCTTCTGAATATTATATGGTAGACTCTGCCTTCTGGATATTATATGGTAGGCATTGCCTCCTCATTTATATGGTAGGCAATGCCTCCTGAAATTATTTTAATTTATGTGTTATTATATTCACTAATATTTTATAATTTTATCATAAATTAATTTATGTCATCTTTATGTTTAAATTCTTAAAACCGATTATACATATTTATTAAAAATATATATAATAATAATATTAATAAATTAAAATCTATATCCAAAATTTTATCATAATTATTTAGTAAAAATAATTGTAAAATGATTTTTTATAAAACTGATGTTTAACACATTGTTTTATTATGTGTATATTTATAATGTTAAATTTGGCAAAACTCGAGATTGCTGCCCTTGATATATCTGGAAAAAATTACATGACATGGGCAGTAGCTGCAAAAATACATTTAAAGGCAAAAGACATTCTTGGTAACATCGATAGTTCAGAAACAACATCCGATGAGAAAAAAGCAAAAGCCATGATATTTTTATGCCACCATATCCATGATGGTTTAAAAGACGAATATATCACAAAAGAAGATCCTACAGATCTTTGGCAATCACTCAAAGATAGGTTTGATCACCAGAAATATGTGATCTTACCAAAAGCTAAACATGAGTGGTTAAACCTCCGGTTTCAAGATTATAAAAGTGTAAGTGATATAATTTCGCGTTGTTTGGAATCACTTCTAAGATGATATTATGTGGAGAAAAAGTAAGTGATTATGATATGATTGAAAAAACTCTCCAAACATTTCATCCTGGAAATGTAATCCTGCAACAACAATATCGAGCAAAGGGATATACTCGTTACTCGGAGTTAATACAAGTTCTCCTTGTTGCTGAACAAAATAATGAACTTGTGATGATGAACCATCAATCTCGTCCCACTGGATCAGCTCCATTCCCAGAAGTGAATGTTGCATCATCCAGTTATAATAATTGGCAAGGACATGGACGTGGTCGAGGCCATGGTCGTGGTCGTGGACGTGGACGAGGAGGTGGACGTGGACGTGGAAAAGGAAGATTTTTTCGTCCTAATGAATTCAAATTCGGGAGAAAGAATAAAGTCCACGAAAATGAAGTTGGTCGCGTACCTGCTGTACGCCAAAATATACAATATGAAAATGTTTGTTACAGATGTGGCATGAAAGGTCATTGGTCTCGTACCTGTCGTACACCAAAACATTTGGCTAATCTGTATCAAGAATCACAGAAACAAAAAGGAAAAGAAAGTGAAACCAACTTTATCTCGGATGAACCCGGACTTTCCTTCGATGGAAATGCATATCTCGATGTTGCTGATTTTCTGGTTGATTCCGAGAATACCAAAGAACAAGATAATTAAGTTTAATGTTATATATATAAAGTTGTATTTAGTTTCCTTACGAACAAAAACAAAACTTAATGTCTTTTTAAAAAATATATGTAAGTTTGAACTTTAATTACTTAATGTAAAATAGTTTTATTATAATATAAGTTGATTTTGAAATATGTGTGTTTAACATTTATTAATACATCTTTATCAATATTTTAATCCAGAAAATGTATCGTTTGTGAGAATGGAGATATATGCCTAGCAGACAGTGCTACAACGCATACAATACTTAAAGATAAAAAGTTTTTCTCCTACCTCAAAATGAAAGATTCCGCCGGAAGCGTAAATACAATATCGGGTAATGCAAATATTATCATAGGCTCCGGAAGAGCTAGTTTTTCAATGCCAATGGGAACGAAATTTGAAATAAATGATGCTTTATATTCTCCCAAGTCTCATAGAAACTTATTAAGTTTCAAAGACATCCGTACAAATGGATATCACATAGAGACAATGAGCAAAAATAACATTGAATATCTTTGCATTACATGGGAGCAGAAACAAATATTGGAAGAATTACCAATGATGTCCTCTGGATTATATTACACAAAAATAAATATAATTGAATCGTATATTACGGTAAACCAGAAGTTTACGAGTACATTCAAAGTCTGGCATGAAAGACTAGGACATCCTGGATCAGTTATGATGAGAAAAATTGTGCAGAATTCTAATGGCCACCCATTGAAAAACCAGAAGATTTTTCAATCATGCGAGTTTTCGTGTAAAGCATGTTCTCAAGGAAAACTTATTACTCGGCCATCACCAGCCAAAATTAGTAATGAATCCCTAGTATTCTTAGAAAGAATACATGGTGATATATGTGGGCCTATTCACCCATCATGTGGGCCATTTCGATATTTTATGGTTTTAATTGACGCATCTAGTAGATGGTCACATGTGTGTTTGTTAACCACACGAAATATGGCTTTCGCAAGATTCATTGCCCAAATAATCAGGTTAAGAGCTCAATTCCCTGATTATACTATAAAGAAAGTAAGACTTGACAACGCTGGTGAATTCACGTCACAAGCCTTTAATGATTATTGTATGGCTCTCGGAATCGATGTTGAACATCCGGTTCCGCATGTTCATACACAAAATGGTATGGCTGAGTCTTTGATAAAACGGTTACAACTCATTGCGAGACCATTAATATTGAGAACAAATCTCCCAATTTCAGTATGGGGTCATGCTATATTGCATGCAACAGCATTGGTCCAAATAAGACCAAGTGCATATCATGAATATTCCCCATTACAATTAACATCTGGCCAGAAGCCTGATGTATCTCATCTCCGAGTTTTTGGGTGTGCGGTTTATGTTCCTATATCCCCACCACAAAGAACAAAGATGGGGCCACAGAGAAGATTAGGAATATATATTGGATTTATATCATCAAGTATTATTCGGTATCTTGAACCACGAACTGGTGACATGTTTACGGCACGATTTGCCGATTGTCATTTTGATGAAGAAGAATTTCCTACGTTAGGGGGAGGAATTAAACAACTGCAAGAAGATATTAAATGGTGTACGCCATCTTTGTTGTATCTTGATCCTCCCACAAAACAACGTGAAATGGAAGTTCAGAAAATCATACATTTGCAAAATATTGCAAACCAGTTGCCAGATGCATTCACAGATACAAAACGAGTGACAAAATCATATATACCCACTGTGAATGTCCCATCAAGAATTAATGTTCCTATAGAACATGTTGATGGCGATAAAATAAATGAACCCAGAGTTCAGTTAAAGAGGGGGAGACCGATGGGCTCAAAAGATAAAAATCCCCGTAAGAAAAAGTATTTGGGAGAACAAAATCAAAAGGTTCTGGAAGAACCTTACAAAAAGCATCTCGAAAATACTTGTGAAAAGGTTATAGAGGAACCAACTCAAACAGAATGTCCGGAAGACATATGCAAACAGGTTTTTGAAAACCGTGAAGTGGAACTCCGTCCAGAAGACGAACGTAATATAGAAACATATGAGATTTCAATTAACTATACCCAAAATAGAAAATTATGGGTTAGAAATGAAATAGAGGATAGTAATGGAATATTCTCCTTTTCTGTGTCCAAAGAAATTGAAAATGAAAATGATGACGTAGAACCAATGTCTGTAACAGAATGTCAAAAAAGATCTGATTGGGAAAAATGGCAAATAGCCATGAGAAATGAATTATTCTCTCTACAAAAAAGAAATGTTTTCGGACCCATTGTCATTACACCTGAAGATGTAGTGCCAGTTGGGTGCAAGTGGGTTTTTGTAAGAAAAAGAAATGAGAAAAACGAGGTCACTAGATATAAAGCACGTCTTGTTGCACAAGGATTTTCTCAAAGGCCGGGAATAGATTATGAAGAAACATATTCTCCGGTCATGGATGCAATTACATTTAGATATTTAATGAGTGTATCATCATCCAAAAGGTTAAAAATGCACCTTATGGATATCGTGACTGCATACCTGTATGGAACCCTTGATAGTGATATATACATGAGAATCCCAGAAGGATTCAAGATCCCATAAGGATCAAAGATCTCTAAAGGACCCAAAGAACTATATTCAGTCAAATTACAACGATCATTATATGGGTTAAAACAATCCGGACGCATGTGGTATAATCGCTTAAGTGAATATCAGTTGAAAAAAGGATATATTAGCAGTGCGATATGTCCTTGCGTATTTATAAATAAATTCCCATCAGGCTTTGTGATCATTGCTATTTATGTAGATGACCTGAATATAATTGGAACTCAAAAGGAAATTGATAATGCAAGAACTCATATGAAAGAAGAGTTTGAAATGAAAGATCTTGGAAAAACAAAATTTTGTCTAGGACTCCAAATTGAACATTTCCAAGATGGGATATTTGTGCATCAATCAAATTATACGAAAAGAATATTGAAACGATTTAATATGGATAAAGCGAATCCTTTGAGTACTCTAATGGTTAATCGATCGCTTAATATAAACAAGGATCCATTTCGACCTTGTGAAGATAATGAAGACATATTAGGTCCTGAAGTACCTTATATGAGTGCTATCGGTGGACTTATGTATCTCGCAAATTGCACTCGACCAGATATAGCATTTGCTATAAATTTACTTGCGAGATATAGTTCATCACCTACACGAAGACATTGGAGTGGAATAAAACATATTTTCCATTATCTCCAAGGTACGATTGATTTGGGATTATTTTATTCTAGAAACCCCGAGTTTGGTTTAGTTGGTTTTGCAGATGCTGGATATTTATCGGATCCACACAAAGCTCGGTCCCAAACTGGTTATGTTTTTACACTTGGTGGAACTACAATCTCGTGGCGATCTCAAAAACAAACTTTGGTTGTCACTTCTTCAAATTACGCTGAAATCATTGCCCTTCATGAAGCTTGCAGAGAATGTGTATGGCTCAGATCTATGACTCAACATATAGAAGGAGCAAGTGGATTAATCAACAATAAGGAGCCAACAAAATTATTCGAAGATAATGCTGCATGTGTGACCCAAATCAAAGAAGGTTACATCAAGAGTGACCGAACAAAACATATTCCTCCGAGATTTTTCTCCTATATCCAAGAACTTGAGAAAAATCAAGAACTTAACGTCGAGTACATTCGTTCAAGTGATAATGCAGCAGATTTGTTTACAAAGGCGCTTCCTACGACAACGTTCAGAAAACACGTTCAGAATATTGGAATGCGTCATCTGCGAGACTTATAAAAGGAAACATATCTATCTTTTCGAGGGGGAGATTGCGTATCTGTACTCTTTTTCCCTTATCATGATTTTTATCCCGTTGGGTTTTTACATGATAAGGTTTTTAACGAGGCATAACGCAATAATTTAATAATAATAAATAATCAAGGGGGAGTGTTGAAAAAGTCAACAATATCGTCTGATTATTTATGTAAACTTACGTTTGCCGACTTACTCTTTCTCTATAAATACGTATGTTATTTCATTCAGATGAAGTAACTTTCTCTCTTCTTTCTTTCTCTCTTTTTCCTCTGTAAAATTTATAAGATTAATAAAATCAGTATAATAATAAAATCTCTATATCTCGATTATTATTCAATAGAGATATAATATTTAGTTAAATTTCTTAGCTATACTGACTTGAGTTTGTTGGAAAAATTTATCCATTTGTGTGATGGATATGATAATTAAAAAATAAAAATAGTATAATTGACAAAAATATCATTTTTTAAAGTTTTTATTCCAAATATAATATTATTAGTTTAAATTTCTAAAAATAACACAAATTATATATTAAAATACTTTAAAACTTTTTTTTAATAAAAAAAAATTAAATCCTAAATTATACAAAATAAACCCAAATATGATATTTTAATTATATTTAGATTTATGTATTTTTAGAAAATAATTTGTGATATTTTTGGAATTTTAAATTTAGAGTGCTAAATTTGGAATAAAAACTTAAAAAATGATATTTAGGATATTACTCATGAAAATATAAAGAAAAGAGTTAATTAGTTGAATATACACAAATTTTCAAAAAAATAGGGAAATGGACATGAGTTTCAAAAAACTCGATTCATGGTAGCGTAGAAAAGGTAAATTACCGATCGTCTTCTCATTAGTTGCCACCTCATCGGCAATAATGTCTGTCGTGTCGTGCACAATGTACTATCTGTGAAATAGGTTACTGTTCATAATAGTGGATATCTTAGAAGATATCGACGCTGAAGATGCATTAAATGTCAAGATTTCAATTGGATTTTATCTATATATATAATATATATACACATATGTATATATTATTTATAGACTTAACAAAATATATTCGTTTAACGTCTAGAGAGATGACGTCATTGATATTTCCACATAGAAGCATAGTAACTTTTTTTCCGGTTTGATAGCATCTACAATATCAAACATTATCCCACATTCCAAATTATACATCTGTTTTGAAATAAATTCAAAGTCGTCCAGGTAACATTTATTAAATATATTTCACAGGTTGGTCTCTTTAAGTTCGAAATTAATGTTGTCATTTAAGATCACGAAAGGTATATTCCGGAGCAGTATTTTTCACATAATGAATAACCAAAAACATAATTGTTACCCGTCTAATAACATTTTTATGTACTAAATATGTACGTGTTATTCAAATGAATTACATATAAAATAATTGTTAACTCTGCAATAAAATTGTTATTCAAATGAATTACCGATAAAATAATTGTTATCCCTCTAATAAAATTGTTATTCAAATGAATATCCGATAACATATTTGTTATCCATGTAATACAATTGTTGCAAACTAATTATGTTATTATCCTGCATAGGTGATTGTTTTGATAACGGTGGGAGTGAGGTCTAACCAATTTATCCTCGTTGATTGATGTATCTCCGTATTCTGAAATAATACACTGAACAACAACCTAGTGAGAACAACATAGATAAACATTTCAGTTAACAGTGTAATAAACAATTTAATGGGAAATGTTACTGTGTTGCGTTAACAGTATAATTATCCTCTTTCTGCAATTATGGTTTCCTAAGGAGCTAAAAATGTAATTACAATACTAACATAATAGATATCGGTGGTTCAACCTCCTCCACCGTATGCTCCTTAAAGTAGACGTTATCAAGAGGAGAGAAATCAAGATATGGATTTATTGAATCTTCTCCACCGGAACACATCAAAAACATGAACTGAAACTCAAAACAATTCTTCTAAAGCATTCATAATGGCGTTAATCATTTTAGTCTTGTGGTAAGAGTTTATTCTCTCTCTGAAAAGTTCTTCACCAGCGGAAAACATCCTTCCGGGTAGTTCCGTGTGAATCCTAAACATAAAATTAAGAGAGATTGTTTTGCATGCATCTATTTCGACTTCAATTTGTAATAAAATTAAAAAATTTGAATCTTACACTCACCATTTGCGAATCTTCCATATCTTCTTCTTGACTGAATTTTTTACTATTCATGTGAATAGTGAAATGCTTTATTCAAACCTTCATTTTATCCTCCAAAATCACTGGTTACTAAACAAGGAGTTGCGAATTTCATGGAAAAGATGCGACACTTCGATTAAGAAGCTAAAATTGTGTATGCTCTTTCTTGGCTCTGTTTCATCAAGTTCACATGAATAGTGAATAGTTACGATTATGATTCTTCTTATCATTCAAAATCGATGGTTTTGGAAGGGTGGTGCAATATTTGGTGAATCATCGGGGCGATAGAAAGAAATGAATGGAGGTTTGCGGAAAACGGGAGAAAATGATGAACCGAAACATAAAGCACTCCATGTGTGTGCACCTTCAACTTCTCATCTCTCTTCATAAATAAAAAAAACTTTTTCCGACAAAATCTGCAACAAATATTGCTCCTACATAAGCTAGTCGAATAGGATAATATGGGTAATATTGAGTTAAATGAATGTGTACAGTTGCCAGAATAGTGAATGTACATATCGCAAATTTTTATATAGTTTTGTGCTATAGGGTGTAAATACTCTAAAGAAAAATTTTTTATATTAGGAAAAAGATTTTTTAAATTCCTAATATATTATTTGAGAATTTTTTTAACAAAGTAACTTTATTTTCACGTGTGATTTACAAGTATGTCACGCTGACGTGTCACACTATAAGAGATTTTTGAGACAAATATTACATAAGACATAATTTACTAGAGTATTTACGAAAATAACATTAGACAAATATTTATCAATATACTATATGTGAATCTTTAATATTTTGACACAAAAAACAAACACAATATAAAATAAAATATTAAGAATTTTTAAAATTAGTCAAACGAAATATAAAATAAAAGTTTAGAATAGTTGAATATTTATCATATCTACAATTTTTATTTATTTAATAATAATGTCTTTTCAGAATATAGACAATTTAAATTTATTTGTATAATCTGATTTTATTATATATTTTATTTGTATAATCAATTTAAAATTTTCAAAAAAAAATATTTTAAATTAAAGATCAATTACATATGTATCTAATTTTTATTTATTAAATAAATAATTAATTATGATATGAATATTTTTTCCCACGTAAGGCGTGAGTCTAAATCTAGCATAATTTTATTTTGTAAAATATTTTTAAATATTTCTTTTTTGAATTGCCATTTATAAATATACCTAACACTCATATTTATACTAGTGATAACTAAGTGTTAAAACATTATAGAAGACTCTTTAATTATTATCCTATCTCTAATTCTCTAGATACTTTTATTCTCCATAGTTCTAGATTTTTTCCACTTTCAGATTTCTAATTTTGGGTATGCCCATTAATTATTCAAACTAATGGAGGGAACATCCAACAAACTCATCCTTTCCGATTTAGCGCAAAGTTGTCACGACGCCAATGTATTCGCAACAACCTTCAAACTTTTTGATTGGCAATACCTTGGTCATAATGTCTCACCAATTCTTTTATGTGTGTATTTTGTCAACATGTGTAAGTGTTTTTTCGAGAACTTCTCAGATCCAATAATGTTAAAATGTCGATGTGCTTCAACCGGGAGTGAAATGTTGAATTTTTTGCTAAGTGAATAGCGCTTGGTTATCACATAGCATAATATACACAATATCTCCTTGCAAACTTCATTGACTGCAATGTACTATGTTTCAATGGTAAACAAAGCAACACATTTCTGTAGCTTTGATTGCCATGAAATAGATCCCCTACAAAGGTAGTTACATACTCTTATGTTGATTTTGTTGAATGTTTATCGCCCACCCAATAGGCATTGTTATAATCCATCAACTCAAGCTTTCCATTACCAAAGCAAAGGCACCTTTTAATCGTGCCTCATAGATAACATAAGATCCATTTAACTGATTTTCAGTGCTCCTTCCCCAAATAGGTTAGAAAACGACTAACAACTCCAACTGCATATGCGATATCAGACCTATTACACACCATGGTATACATAAGGCTCTCGACTGTTGATGCATATAGAGTAGTCGTCGACGTCATTTCCTCATTTTCCTTCTCATTTGTTAGATTTTATCCGAGCTTAACTTGAAATGTCCAACAAGTGTAGTGCACACTGGGTTCACCTTGTGCGTGTTGAATCTCTCCAACACTTTTTCAATATATCATTTTTAGGATATCCATAAAAAATTTCTTGATCTATCATGAGTGATCTTCATTCCAAATATCTGTTTGTTGGCAAAACTCTTTCATTGCAAAACACTTCTTTAAATCGTTCTTTAGAGCATCTATCTTGATGAGAACATGACCCACAATCAATATGTCATCGATGTATAGCAAAAGTATGAGCAATTCTCTGCTAACGTACTTCTCCATGAAGACACAATGCTCATTCATGGTTTTCTTGAAGTCATGATCTACCATGAAGGAGTCAAAAAATTTGTACCATTGTCTTCTCGCTTGTTTGAGGTCATACAAATTTTTTTTAGCCGGCACACCAAGCTTTCTTTGTTTGGGACATTGAATTCTTCAGGTTGCTCCATGTAGATCTCTTCTTCTAGATTATCGTGGAGAAATACGGTCTTGACATCAAGTTGTTTAATCTCCAAATCCAAAACAGCTGTTAGGCCAAGAACAACTCCAATAGAGCACATCTTTACTATTAGAGATAAAATTTCTTCAAATATATGTCTTTCTTTTGGTTGAATCCTTTCATGACCAACTAGGCCCTGTATCTAAGTTTTGAGCTTCCATCTTTAAACTTTATCCAGTATACACATTTGTTCTTCATAGATCTTCTTCCTTTTGGTAACTTCATAAGCTCGTATGTGTGATTCTCATGTAAGGATTGCATTTAATCTTTCATGGCTTTTAACCATCCATCTTTATTATTGTCAATAATGACCTTTTTATAACTTTGAGGCTCCCATTCATTTGTAAGGGTCACATACTCATCTGGAATATATCTTTTAGATGGTTCCAAACCTCTAATTGATTGCCTTAGTTGAGGCTTTGAAAGAACATCATGCTCCTCTTCTTCTTCGGTATCATCATCATTATGATCTAAGCTAATGGCACCTTCTTCAGGGTCACCATCACCATTCTCAACCACTTCTTATGATTTTTTATACGAACTGATGAGGTTCTTCACTTCTACCAACCCTTAACTTTGGTTTCTCTAATCTAAGAATGTCTTCGATTTCTGGTTCTCAAAGAATACAACATCCCAAATTTTGACGACCTTTATATTTATCGGATCCCAAAGCTGATAACCAAACTTATCACTTGGTGATCCAATATATATGAAACTCCTTTGACTTTGAATCTAGCTTAGATCGTTCATCCTTAGGAATATAAACTCAATCACCTTTAAATGGTTGTAAAAGATCTTCTTTTTATACCAAACTTCCTTGGGGATTTCACCATTCGAGAGAACTGATGGTGTGAGGTTGATGATGTCAACCGCAGTCATTATAGCTTCTCTCCAAAGTGACTTGGATAGTGTTGTATGAGATAGCATACATAGGACAAGAATGTGGTCTAGTTGTGGGATACATTGATTCGGATTGTGCATGGGATCTTGATAACAAAAGGTCTACCACAATGTATGTATTTACTCTTTCAAGAGGTTCATTCTGTTGGAGATCTATGGTATAATCTGTTGTAGCAATGTATACCATGCAAGATGACTACATGGCAATGACAGAAATAACCAAGGAAGCATTATGGTAAAAAAAAACTTGTAAAAGAGTTGGGAGTTGATAAACATGGAGGTTAGCTACAGTGTGAAAGTTTGACATGAAGAAACACAATAATATAAAATTTCACAAGATCAGAAGTTTGACATCTTCAGGTGAAATCTTTATTGGAAAAAGTGCACATGTCAGATAATGTAGCTGTTATGTTGACAAAACGAGATTCAAACATTACTTGCATTTGCTCTAAATCTTCTATTGTTAGGGTTCACTTCCGTCAACTACACAATCTTATGTAACTAAATCTATTTTTATCTGTACTTTTTGGGTCTTCCTTCAGCTACATACATTGTATTTTTCTTTAGTAAATTACACACACTTCATACATTATTCTAATTACAGAAATTTTATTAATGTTTACAAGTTAAATAACTCTTAAATCTTATTCTAATTCAAAATCTAATTTTAACTTGGGTTTAGTTAAAACAAAGTTTCCAATTAAAACAAGGTTTAATAAAAAAATTTAATGTATAAATATTAACGGAAATTCTGTAATTGAATAATTTATGAAGTTTGTGTAGTTTACAGAAGAAAAACACAGTTTATGTAGCTAAAAAAATTTTAAAAGTACGGATGGAAATAAGTTTATTCGCATAAATTCGTGGAGTTGATGGAAGTGAATGAGTTAGAAGAAGAAATCTCCCTCCCTCTCCCAAGAAAAGTAAACAAGTGTATGATGGTATGGTAATAAAGACTTTTTTTTGTCATTGTAGAGTTTCTACTTCTTGTGACTTAAAAGATTGAAAAATTGTAATGTCACACAGTAGATTACGGTTTACATGTAATGGTGGAAGCATAGTCCCACAGTACGATGCTTAATTAGGGTTTTGTTTGTAATTTTTCCTTTTAGAAAAAGCAAAACCTAATTTTACTTGGAATTGATTTTAATTTTAATGTGTTAATAGAATTGATTTATTACCAAGTGAAATTAGGTTTTCCTCCAAATAAGATTTTTCGAGAAGTCTCCAAGATTTATTCCGGCCAAATCAGATTTCTCGAGACGTTTGTTTTGGAAAAAATTCATGGCCAATTGCAAAAAACTAATCTTTTTTGTCACCAAAACAGATTTCTCGAAAAATATGTGAAATTTATTCCGATCAAAGTAGACTTCTCGAGAAATCTACTTTGGAAAAAATTCATAGTCAATTGTAGAAAACTAACCTTTTTTGTCACCGAAGCAGACTTGTCGAGAAGTCTGCGAGATTTATTCCGGACAAAACAAACTTTACGAGAAGTCTGCTTTAGAAAAAATTCATGGTAAATTGTAGAAAACTAACCTTTTTGTCGCCAAAGTGGTTTTTTTCCGACAAAACAGACTTCTCGAGAAATGTGATTTGAAAAAAATACTTGGTCAATTACAAATTTTTCCTTTTTTTGTTATCAAAGCGGTATTTTACCGACGATGCTGACTTCTCGAGAAATCTGTTTTGAAAAACACTTGGTCAATTGCCAATTTTTTCTTTTTTGTCATCAAAGCGGCTTTTTCTCGATAAAGCAGACTTTCGAGAAGTCTATTTTTTAAATGAAATACGAAGCATACTTCTGTAAAAGTCTGCTTTGTAAGTGAAATACAAAACATAATTCTCGAAAAGTCTGCTTTGTAAATCAAATACAAAGTCGGTAATATGTTTATGATGATCTAATAAAATTCATTAATTGTATTACACATAATGATCCAAATCTTTGTTGTCTATGGAGAGTGGAATATGATAGAGACATAAATTTCTTATGTGGATAATTAGAGAGGAGGAAAAATGTGTGTAGTTAACTTAGTCTTTTGATGGAATTGTTAAAACATATCTTTAGATTTTGCAGATCATAGATTTATTGTTTTTCATTCAGTCTCTTGTTATTAAGAAGTATGCACTAAGTTCTTAAGTGTGTATAAAAGTGCTTATGAATTTTTATAGTAATATTTGTGTTTTTAATAGTTGTCATTTTATAATTTTATAAGTATACAAAATACTGATTAGAAAAATATCAAAATAAATAATAAAATATAGAAACTACAATAATATTTGTATTGTTTTTAATTCTAAAAAAATTACTTAAAATACAAAACAATTTATTGAAGTCTGCACAATGCTACTTGGAGTCTACAATAACTAACTGAAATTCCACATAATTTGACCTGAACTGACTGAAAAATGATTGAAATACAACTAAAAGCTTATTATAAGTGTGCAAAATTGATTGAAAATTGACTGACAAGGTGAAATGATGGGAGGTAGTGATAGCTACAATAAAGTCTACAGAAGCTAATTTAAATATGACAAAAAAACAAAGTCTGCAATTAGCAATGAAGTCTGCAAATAAAGTCTGCAACTTGTAATGAAGTCTACATTTGAATCTACAACTTGTAATAAAGTCTGTCCGTTTGGATCTCACAAAACCATCAATTCAAAAATAATGTAAAACAGCTAAAAACTCAAAAACAACAACCATAAATCTTAAAACAACAACTAACAATTTTAAAACAAACTATTGAAAATCTTAAAACTACCATTTAAAACTTTTAAAACGTGTAATAAAGTCTGCAACTAAAGTCTGTAGCTTGTAATGAAGTTTGCAACACGAAAAACCATCGATTCAAAAACCAATGTCAAACTCAAACCTTCGAAAAAAACTCAAAAACAACCAAAAACTGTAAAATCACCATAAATCTCAAACATCTATTGAAAATCTTAAAAAATTATCTAAAATTTAAAAAACCATTAAAAAATCACCCTAAAAAACCACTAAAACAACAAACTTACTTTTTGTAAATCTCTTAACTTCTTTTTCCAAATTTACAACAATATAAGATGACAAATAAGATAAGAATATAATAAAAATATTAGGAAAACAACAAAAATCTCCAAAACCATGAAAAACTAATAAAAACAACAAACTTACATTTTTAGATCTCTTGACTTTGATTTCAAGATTTACAACAATAGACAATGAAAAAGAATATTCAAAAAATAACAAAAAATCTAAACAATAAAAATATTCTAAAACTACAAAGACAAAACCATATAAACAAAAAAACTTACCTTTTTTCTATACGTCCCTCAAAGATGAGCGATTAATAGAGAGCCCAATATTGGAATTAAGATATTCAATGCTTAGTCGAGGTAATGGCTTTGAAAGAGCGTCTTCTAGTTGGTCCTTGGAAGATACATAATCCGTGCATAGAAAACTATATTGAACAAGTTGACGACGAATAATCAAGGGCCACATGCTTCATCCAAAAGTGAAAATCAAGGTTCGCCGAAAAATATGTTGCCCTGACATTGTTGCAATAAATATACGGTTGAGAAGTATGCGAGATATCAAGCTCATCAAGCAAATGCAAGATCCAACAAAGCTCAGCGGTTGTATCTGTCATGAAGCGATACTAAGCCTATGTTGAGGACTGAGCCATTGCCTTTTGCTTCTTAGAGAACCAGAAAATAGGATGGCAACCAAGGTAGACAATATAGACACATGTGGATGTGTAACACTCCTGATTTACAGCCTAGTCAACATCGGAGAAGATGTCCAGTGTCAAGGTATTGTTCATTCGAGAAAGATACCTTGATCGCGAGTGATGGAGAGGTATTAAAGAACACGCTTAGCTGCCCGCCAGTGATCTTTTGTTAGTCTGTACCTAAATTGCAATAGCTTATTAACCAAAAATGTCACACCAGGTCGGGTGAATTGCAGATATTGCAAACTATTAATCATTGTACGGTATTACTTTCCATCAAAAATGAGGGAAACTAGAGTTGAGTTATAGATTATAGTTCGCGGCTATAATTGTCGAGACATGATTCACTTCGAACATTCTTTGTGAACCATCAAATCATTTATGCATTTGAATGTTTGTTGTATTCTCGTGAGAAAATATAGTAGGAACCAATCCACATACGGGGCATTAGTAAAAAATAACTGAGAACATTCTTTTGTGTGTGCTATAAGATTCAATGCCTAAGAACTAACTGAGAGCATCCATGTCCTTGATGGAACATCGTTTTTCCAAACTGTGAATGAAAAACTCAACAAAGACTGAATCATTGCCAATTATGAAAATATTGTCAACATAAACAACCATGAATAGCCCTCTTCCTTCACAATTCATAATAAACAAAGAGGGATCAAATTGAGAGTTTGAAAAACATGATTAAACCAGAAAATCCAGCTCCATAAACCATGCACGAAGAGCCAGCTTTAGTCCATAAAGGGATTTAGGCAGCTTGGAGACAAAATTTGGTCTATCGCAGTCCACAAACCCATCGGCCGGGCCATATGAACATCATCATCAAGTTTTCCATGTAAGAATGCATTATTTACGTCATAAAAACTCTAAACTACAATAAAGTGTTTGGTCGAGAACTAGACGAATAGTATCCGCTTTAATTACAAGGCTAAAGTTCTCCTCATAATTGACTTCTGGTCTTTGACGAAATCGTTTCACCAAAAAGCAATCTTTGAACTTGTCAATTTCTCTATTTAAAAGTCGTTTAATTCTACCCAATTTGAACTAACTAGACTATATGAAGGATCCTGAGGAACGAGATACCAAGTATGATTTTGCATTTGCGCATCAAGATCGTCTCCCATGGTAGCACACCACGAAGAATCTTTCACCTCTTGTGCCACTGAAGTTGGCAGTTTCACAAGAAACACATGTTAACATAGAGTTTTGAGTTTGGCTTGGTGATATTGTTCGTAGACCTCGTTATCATAGTGTGTTGGTTCTACGAAAAATAAGAGGAAGCGTCGATTGCTTATGGGTCAATGTTGGGATGCAATGACGGTGACCTAAGCTCAATAATTTGTGGTAGGAGTTCGGCCAGCCCTAATGCCCGAATTCCAAACATTTGCTGAATTAGTAGAGAGTCCAATTGTGGAAAGGGTAACAATGACATCAAAAAGAATTTCAACAGATGAAGAAAGTGGTGGTGCTACAAAAGTGGAATGCTAAGCTATGCTGCACTGAAACGGGGACGGGGACAGGAAACGACACATTTAAAATTTATAGAGATGGATACAATATGGATACGTTCAGCAAAATATTTTTTAAAATATCTATAAATGAAAAATATAAAAAGTCTTAAAATAAAAAATATTCTGTCATTAAATAACAACATAAATAAACTACTCAATAACTAAATCATTTTCAAAATCCGGCTCATCTAATGAAAGATTCGCAAACTCTAAAAATCTCACATCTTCGATAGAATCAAATGTGTCTCCACCAACATCCCACATCTTGGTTTTTTTTATCTTTATATTAATCGGAATTCCTTGATAAAAGACGTAGATTGTTATGGATATAAACCATATATTGAGCACGACTTGGATTTAACTTTGTTCCTTTTGATTGAGTGAATGAATGAATAAGTACTCCAGTTGCGTTCAGCACAAGAAGATGAACTAGGTTGGCCAAGTAACTTAAAAATCAAAGACTGAAGGAGAGGAGTTTGAGCACCAAAGTTAGCCCACCATTTCTTGGGCTCCATTGTAGACATCATCGAAATACACGTTAAATCTTCAAAAGAACCACATTTCATCGAAAACAATGCATACTCATCCAGAACTTTGATATGATCTTCATAACCAGAAATCAATCTCCAAAAACACTTCATCCTCTCACGAGATAATTCTCCATCTCTATGTGGACCTATTCTTGCAGGATCTTTGTTTAACCATACATCACTATAAAATCTAAAATATACACAAAAGTGTTATATATGTGTCAAAAAATTAATTTAAAGAATAAATATACAATTTAAATCATATACCTTAGATTTAAAAAGTGAGCTAGACAATGTAGAGGTGTGCTATTTTTTGTCCAACGAGCCACTAGTATCTGATAAATAACATTGTAGAAGAGACTAAACTCAGACAACAGACGTTTTTCTCTCTTGTAGATTTCAAGTTTCATATTCTCAATCATGGAATCCCATATCTCATATACCAAATGAAGACACGGTTTATCGGTGTCACAAAATCTAATCATATCATATATTAGTCTCGTAAAATCAATAATATATGATACTTTTTTCCACCAATCATCATTCACAATCTTTTCTTTAACAAAACTTGCTTTCCCCATATCATCATCTCTATAAGTAGACCACTCCTCACTTATGACCATGGCTTGAAGACCCCTTTTAATAAGCTTCAATCTCTTAAGCATCACGATGATGGATGCAAAACGAGTATCGGCTACCGAAAGCAATTTAAGAAGAGAGAACTTACTGAAAATTTTCAGTCTCATGTTATGGTTCATGACGAAATGTTTTATTGCAAGTGCATCTCTATGAATTTCTGTTATCCAATTACATTCTTCATATGTTGTTTCATTCCCTTCTACATTCTTTGCTGCACATATGTTCTTCAAAGCAAGATTAAGGGTATGAACAACACATGGTGTCCAAAAGATGTTAGGAAACATACTCTCAATAAGCTCTCCAGCTACCTTACAATTTGCTGCATTATCAGTAACGATTTGCACAACGTTTTGATGACCGACTTCATTAATAACTTCTTTCATCAAATCAGCAATGAAAAATTTATCTTTCACTTCGCCAAAACAATTCACAGCTTTGAGAAACAAATGACCATTTCCAGAAGTAGCCATGAAATTAATTAGAGGCTTTCTTGTAGGATCGCTGCAATCGTCACTCACAATTGTTACTCTTTTTTTCTATGTGGATTTAAGCGGTTCTAATAACCTCTCAACATGAGTTTTTCTTTTCTAGTAAGGTCGTTCTGAGCTTATTATAACCAGGAGATACATAACCATCAATTTTGGTGGCAGCAGCAAACTGATAAGATCTATGGTAATGTGGATTTCTTGCAAGATTAAATGGTAGACCTCCCGTATAAAATATTCTTACAATTTCTTGATCCAATTGGTCTCTGGTTTCAATACCAAATGCTCTTTCAATAGGTGAGAAGCTATACTTTCTTTTTTTGAAGTCAGAGTTAGCTTCGCATGGTAAAGAAACGTCTTTAGGAACAAACTCAATTTTTTTCTTCTCAAACTCGTTTTCCAACTTTTGCATTTCAAATTTCTCGCTCTTTGTTGATTTCTTACATAAAGAAATTCATGTATTCTTAATTCCGAGCAAATGCGCTTTAACTCTAGAATATAAGCCTTGTCGAATTTCATAACAAATATTACATTTAAATCTCCAAGTTTCTCGTGTTGTTCCAAGTTTCTCTAACTTAGTCACGTAATTCCATAGTGTAGGTTCTTCACTTTGTTTTTGAGAATTCATAATTTTATATAATCAAACTGCCTAATATCATAAAAAAATTAAAAAAATTTGTATTGTGTCATACATATAATACATGAATAAAAACAATATATTTTATGATGTATAATGTATAAACTCGAAAAAACTCATAAATTGTAAACTCATAAAATATAATACTTGTCTTTATTAGTTGTGTAAGATAGAAAGATGTCTCGTAAAAAATAAGCTACTAAAAATTTTAAATTAAAGTTTCTTCGGTCAACATTCCATAATATTTTTATATAAATTAGATTTTAGTTATTTAATTTCTATAATTTACAAACCAATATTTATATAGTGGTCATACAAAAATTAAGTATCATATTTTGTAATTTTAAATTATAATATATATATGTGTTTCATATATCATAAAATTTTTAAAAAATATATACAATATACAAATTTAATAATTTATACTATCAGAAATTATGGTTTTTACATATGTCATAATAAAAAAATCATAAAAACATTTTATAATATTGAAAATAAATATATTTCATAATAAATCAAAAATCGTAATAAAAATTTGAAATCTAAATTAATATATTTGCTATTAACATATAAACTGAATTTTAGAAAATGAAACATAAGTGATACAAAACAAAATATATTTGTATACTATAAAACCTAAGGATATGACTAAGAAATATGTTTTCTTGCTGGGATTATCTAACACTTCCACCAAAAATATAAATGTATTTCTCTAAAACACAGATTTCTAAACACTTCATTTACGATATTAAAAGATTATATTTTATACATCTATGCATTCTATGCATTATTAACATATGCATCAATGTATAATTTTTATATATATGGCACTATTAAAAATAAGAATTTAAATTGTAATATAAAAAACAGAATTAGTATAAAACATACTTTTTATCAAATTGTGGCTCCTAGGATTTTTAAAACTGAGAATGAAAACTAGAGATTAAAAGTAAAAATGAAAATTAGGAATACAAATAAACTTATATAAGAATATTTTTCTTTTTTATATAAAAATATTATGTAACATAAATGTAAAAAGGAAAAAGATTTTACCTAATAATGTATAAGAGTATTTTTTTCTTTTTTATATAAAATTATTATGTAAGATAAATGTAAAAAGGAAAAGAGTTTTTACTTAATAAAGATTTATCTAATAGAATATTAAAGAAATTAGGAAAAAAAGGAAAGAAGGAAAAATCTTTATTAGAAAGAAGGATGGAAAAAAAAATTAAAAAAAATATGGCGTCCCTTGTTGAGTACCTGTCTCGGGACGTTTCCGGGATGGGAGACGGCACATGAGGAACGTACCCTGCAACATAAGTGCTAAGGACCCAAAAATAGGGATGACACAACATCATTTGTCGATGAATTGGAATGGCCATTGATATCTCCAGTTTTAATCCAAAAAGACTTGTTGTAAGTGCAAAGGCAAGCACATTAGTTACAAGTTTTTAAATTCAAGTTAAGGTAAGACAAAAATAAAGAGTGTATAGTGATTAAACTAATCTAGAGATAAATGACAAAAAAATAAAATTAATGTAAAGGAGATATTAAAAACGTTAGGATTATTGGAATTTCGCAAGGAATTAGGATATTAAATCATATGTTCGAAGTAGGGATTTTATTTAGGTACCATCTAGAAATCAAAATACTATGTACAGTTAAGCAAATGTCGTTGTACTAAACTATTATGTGTAAAAACAAATCTTTCTTAACATAAACTTTTGTTGGCTAAAAATAACTTCTTATCTAAGTTCTTTTCAAGAAATTAAACTATTTTTTGATTAATTTAATAATTTTAAGATCAGTAATCTAGGTGATCAAACCAGATTAATCATTGAAAACAACTTAGACGAAGATCCAAATGAAGAACTCTAACTCTTGCAACCTGATTTATCAATTCCTAAAAAAAATCTCTTTGAAAACTCTAAAATCTAACTATGAATATAATCAATCATGGTAATAGAGAAACAAATCATGATAAAAAAAATAATTACATAATAATAAAGTACCAAGGGTTTCAAAATCTTTTCAAAATCCGTAAAGTTAAAGATTAGTCTCCCTAAAAGCTCAAGAACAAAATCCTAAAAATATGAATGAGAAAAATAAATTCTCTCCCCCTAAATTTGACTAAAAATAAATATTTATAAGTTTAGAACAGTTTAGGAATGACTTTTTGGATCGGAACAGGTAAAATCCGAAGTTTTCTTTTTGCTGGGAGGCCTGGAATGGTCGATTTGGACTTCACATGGTCGATATGGGCCTTGATCGATCGATCTAAAGTGAAATGGTCAATCTAGAAAGTCTCTAGAAATGGGGATCAATCGATCTTGCAGGGGATCGATCGATCGTTTTGGTCTCGGATGAGTTTCTTCACCTGCTTCTCCTACTAGACAAACTTAGCTGGGTTTACGAAAAATGGTATACCTTTTGATCTAACTGTTAGATTGACTTCAAACCACTTGAAAAGGAAAACTAACTCGTTCCCATATGTCGTGGTAATGTTTGAGCTTGATCCAACCAGGAAGTTTTCCAAAAAGTGCCAAACTTTAGATGGTTCAAACCATTTCTACATTTTATTTTTTTCAAAACTGTTTGTTTTCATCCAGTGTGATCTAAAATCCGTAACAATTCATAAAATATTAAAAATACTCGATAAATATAACACTTGAAAAATAGTTATAATGTGTTAAAAACACAACACATTAACCAAGTACCTTTAGCAAGGGTAGAAACTAAAGAGAAGATGTAGAAGATATGAAGTGGATTGAGGAACATAGTTATGAAAGTATAGGAAAGTCATCTTATGAAATTGGACATGACGGGAGATGTCCAACTCAAAATTTTCAATGACCAATCTTGGAGACGTCTATTACTTCCTTGGCACACGAGTAACACGCAACAACGACAGTCACTTTCCTAATCAACAACGATATGCCGACAAGATCCTACACCTAGCTAATATGACGACATAATCTATAAGTTGCATGCGGAGTCCCAACTTATCTACATCAGACTAATATGAAAACGAACGATATGCACCACTTTGGCTGATAAGCACCTGGAAGCTGCATGCGGAGCTCCGATTTCAGTCCAACTCTTTACCGAAGCTTAGTTGGAGGTTCAATATATCATTTTCCGTTCAACATGTGTCTCTACATCCATGTCCCACGGGAATTCTATTTCCGTTAAACTCATTATGAGATTTATAAAAGGTATTATTGATCATGGTCTCCAATTATACTCCAACAATGGACTTATTGCTTACTCAGATGCCGATTGCGTGGATTGTCCCTCCACAAGATGTTCCACTTCTGGATAATGCACTTAGCACAGAGAAAATCTCATATTTTGGTAATCCAAACGATAACACTAAACGAAATCAGAATAAATATTGTTCTCAATATATAAAATTTAGTCTGAATGATTTCTCATTATTGAATCAAAGAAATTAAGTGGCTTTTATAGAAGCCTTACAACGCTAAACTCAAAAGATTAAGGAACAATAAATTGAAACAAACTTAGACTTATTCAGCTCCTACAAACTCGATTGACTTATTCAAATGATTCTCCAACAAATTCCTCCCCTTAAACTGACATGTTTCCAACATCAGTTTAATCTTTCAATCTTCGAACTCCAAGTGACCTTCTAAGTTTCTCCTAGTGGTCCATCTTGATTGGCTTGGTCATAATATCAGCAACTTGATCGTTTGTACCACAAAAACCCACCTTTATGATCCTTTCACTTCTTAGATTGCGTAAGTAATGATATCTTACATTAATGTGCTTAGTTCTCCGATGCATAACCTGATTTCTTGACAATTTGATGGCCGAACTGTTGTCACACATAATAATAATGCATTCACCACTTACATCATTTAACTCTTGCAACCTACCTTTCAACCACACACAGTGACATGCTGAAGAAGCTACCACAACATATTCAGCTTCGGTAGAGGAGAACATGACAATATCTTGTTTCCGTGAGCTCCAACAGATTGTTGCATCATTTAAAAGAAAGATAAACCTAGATGTGTTGTTCCTGTCATCTACATCCCCAACATAGTCATTTTTCGTATAGCCTACCAAGTTCATGTTTGATGATCTTCAATCGAACACTCCAAAATTCAATGCCCTTTTAAGTATCTTAAAACTCTTTTGGCCACCATCATATGTTTTACTTTGGGATTTACCATGAAACGTGCTATCAAACATACTACAAACATTAGATCAAGCCTTGTTATCGTAAGGTACATTAGACATCTCACAAGTTGTTTGTAGAGTATTGCATCGACTTCTTTATTCTCCTCCTTTAAGAAATGGTGCTTGGGATGATTGGATTTTTGATTGAGTTAGAACCTCTTTGGCATACTTTTTTTGACAAATATGTATACCATTACTGCCTTGATGAACTTCTACTCCATGAATTGTTTTTTTATTTTCCCATGTCTATCATTTCAAACTCTTTTTGCATTGAGGACTTGACTTCAGCACATAACAACTCATCATTTCCTATAAAAATATCAGATCATCGACATAAAGACTTACCGCCAAAGACTTGTTTTCTCTTTTCTTAAAGAATAGAGTGTAATCATACTCACTTTTCTGAAACCTTCCTTCTTGAATAGATCTCGATTCGGCTAAACCATGCCCTAGGTACCTGTTTCAAACCATAGAAAGCCTTTCTCATTCGATAAAATTTTCTTCCTCCCCTACTTCGATGAACCCTTCAAGTTGATCTATATAGACTTCTTCTTTCAGTTCACCATAAACAAAAGCACTCTTTACGCCAAGTTGATAAACACACCATCTTTGTTGAGCTGCTACTGTCAAAATACTTCTTATTGTGTCCCATCGAGCAACCAGTGCAAATAATTCGGTGTAATCAATTCCAGCAGTTTGCGAGTACCCTTTAAAGACTAACTGAGCCTTACACTCTCTACTTTCCATTCTTCATTTAATCTTGTTTCATTTAATCTTGTTTCGTATACCCATTTGACACCAATTTTATTTGCTTGAGATGGTAGATCTACAAGCTCCCATGTCTGATTTTTCTCAATAGACTGAATTTCCAACTCCATGGCATTCTGCTATTTTTCTTCCCTTGCAGCTTCAATGAAAGTAACCATATCATCATGGCTTATGAAGAGTGCAAAATTCATCAAAGTTTCTTCTTCATCATTTACTTCTTCTCCACTTGTAAAATCTTGCATCCAGCTAGGTTGCTTTTTTTCCCTTTTCGATTGTTCTCCATGTTCAGGTACTTGGGTTTCTGGCCAAAGTTTCTGATAGGCCCTTAAGAGCGTACTTCCGGAGGAACAAGTCGACTACTACAGGGAAAGAGGGAGAAGATGATGCTGAGCTGGATTAATGAAATGATGAGCTGGCGATTTGATTGGTAACTAGTAGTTTGTTAATAGTTCGTTATTGTCGTTGTAAAACGGTTTTTACTATATAAGGAGATCGTTTGGGGAAACAAGGAGGGTAGATTGGATTTGAGTAAGAAGTTGTGAAGCAGAAAGTTATTTCTGTTGGAGAAGATCAGCTGAGTTCATAACTTTGTAAATCTCTTTTTCAATCAATATATACTCTGTTCTTACCAAATTGATGCGCTTGTGAGCAGCTCGATCCTCGCGACATTTTCCAATGGTGTTGAACAACCAGAACTCGGCGGAATCGATTCCGGAGCCGGAGCCTCAGTTTCAATCGGAGTCTTCCCTGTCGCTGGAGACGGTTGCACGCAACTTGCAGAAGACGATCGCGGCTCTGTTGGATCACGAGAGGGGAGCTCAAAAGAAATTCGCAGCTCTAGAGGCCACTCTATGTTGGAACTCGGTTTTCTGGAAGTGGCTGTCGATCACTTTCCGGTGAGTTTTCTAAAGAAAACGTTAAAACCGAAGTTCGTTTGAATGAGAAATGAGTATTTAAAGTGGGTTGCTTGATAAGCATAAAATGAACAAATGTAATTTGTCCCACATTATAATTTAGAGGTGAATTCTCTCTTGTATATCAAGCGGAGAAACTGTTACAAAACTCAAAATTTTGGATACACTTTGGTGTATTAGTGGAAGGAGATAACCGAACTCGAGTTTCGAGTGTTCGGAATTTAGCAAATGAACCAATGGTCGGTGCAATTTTTATTGTGGTTTGGTTCAAACCTCATTTGTTATTTGTTGACTAAGTCAAATTCAACATCTCCTTTATTGAGTTAAGTTACAAATTACAACCAAATTAATTTGGTTTATTGTTTTGTAACATTTGTAACATAAAAGTCATAATGATTTTTAGTGGAGAATAATTCTCATTAAAAATGGAGTAACCTCTTTATAAACTCATATATTAATCATTAAGAAAAGGGTTGAGAAAGATTAAAAAATGAGAATCAAAAAGAAAGGAAAAGAAACCTTTGGCTTTCTCATTCTAAAAGTGTAAAAAATACACATAAAATCCCTCACATGTTAAATCAGAGAGTGCAACATAGAAAAACGTTCGTTAGATTCTGTTCTTGGGTTGTGCAAGACAGAATAGTTGCAGTTGTATCCTGGGATTCGGAACGCCATGCAACCGTCACACTACGGGGCGTTTTCAGAATTAAGGAAAGAGTGTCTCGCCTCTGCAAATATCGAGTCTTTCCCAAATTCTTGTATCGGTATTTTACATTTTATTATATGTAATTTCTTCACAATTATCAGTTGCCCACATTGTAGAAAATCGCGTTCTTACAATTAATGGTTATTTTTTTTCTTAAAAACGCGATTTTCTACAATGTGGGCAACTGATAATTGTGAAGAAATTACATATAATAAAATGTAAAATACCGATACAAGAATTTGGGAAAGACTCGATATTTGCAGAGGCGAGACACTCTTTCCTTAATTCTGAAAACGCCCCGTAGTGTGACGGTTGCATGGCGTTCCGAATCCCAGGATACAACTGCAACTATTCTGTCTTGCACAACCCAATAACAGAATCCAACGAACGCTTTTCTATGTTGCACTCTCAGATTTAACATGTGAGGGATTTTATGCGTATTTTTTACACTTTTAGAATGAGAAAACCAAAGGTTTCTTTTCCTTTCTTTTTGATTCTCATTTTTTAATCTTTCTCAACCCTTTTCTTAATGATCAATATATGAGTTTATAAAGAGGTTACTCTATTTTTAATGAGAATTATTCTCCACTAAAAATCATTATGACTTTTATGTTACAAATGTTACAAAACAATAAACCAAATTAATTTGGTTGTAATTTGTAACTTAACTCAATAAAGGAGATGTTGAATTTGACTTAGTCAACAAATAACAAATGAGGTTTGAACCAAACCACAATAAAAATTGTACTGATCATTGGTTCATTTGCTAAATTCCGAATACTCGAAACTCGAGTTCGGTTATCTCCTTCCACTAATACACCAAAGTGTATCCAAAATTTTGAGTTTTGTAACAGTTTCTCCGCTTGATATACAAGAGAGAATTCACCTCTAAATTATAATGTGGGACAAATTACATTTGTTCATTTTATGCTTATCAAGCAACCCACTTTAAATACTCATTTCTCATTCAAACGAACTTCGGTTTTAACGTTTTCTTTAGAAAACTCACCGGAAAGTGATCGACAGCCACTTCCAGAAAACCGAGTTCCAACAATCCCCCACATGAATAGAAATGACTCTAAACACGTGACGACTCGATAGACTTAAATAACTATCTAGACAAGACTCGACAAGACTAGACAAGACTAGACAGAAAGACTTTCGAGAGTACAAACGAAAAATCTATTGTATATGAGTTGGTAGCATTTTTCAGCCTTGAACCAATCATTGTTAATAGTTATCGGATTTACTCGACCAGAAGGTGAACATGATGTCTTGAACCCTCCGGGCTTTTATGTAAACCGAGACAATAACTATAACATAGTTTCTTTTCTCATAGAACTAGGTTCTCTATTGTGTTCATTTTGGCCGTGAACATGCCTGGTTAATCATGAGTGAACTTGGAGAATATAGCCTTTCCTTCATCCTCCTAGAAACGGCCCCATTTCACACTCACAAGGTGATTTACCATTAGCTTTGTTTTAAGGAGTATCATGTAGTACTCCACTTATATGTCAAAACTATGGTCTCAAATCATTAAAAACAATGCTTATCCTACACACATACATGAAGCACTGTGCATCATCCTAGGAACTGGGTAGAGACATAAGTCTCACAGTGCTCTTTTAGATTCCGTTTGACTTAGTTGTCCCTTTGAACCTACATCTTGGGATCTCCAATCACGTAGGTAAGGTTACCATCAAACTTCATCTTAAATCATAGGCTTTAAACCCATTCCTCTTGATGATTTTACAATTTAATCTCATGACACCTTTAATATATGGATCCTAGGTTGTCATTCAATTGGATATAATCTATTAAGATTACACCATTTGAGATTAATTTTATAATGGTTATTTTTTTTTCTTAAAAAAAACGCCTAAACCACTTATACAATCTATTTTTAGTTAGATTGTGACTATTTAGAAGGTTGTACTATCATTTTGTAGACACCCCCACATTTTTAGGTATTTGTACGAATGTACTTTACCTTCCAAAGTTCATATGACATCTTGTCAATAACTTTATGTGGTAAGCAACGCTTCCCCCACATTTTCTGATATAACTCAGAGTAATGCAATTTTGCATTCATCATTTTTTTCTATGAGTTTGAGTTTTTTTTTTATTCCCATAACTCCATTTGATTCGAATAATCACAGAAATATTTTTTGATAAATAATGTTATTTATTCAAAATAACGCATTATTTTTCATCAAAAATATTTTCCTTTATAACATATAACTATTTTCATAGTTTTCTCAAGTTGGTTTTATTTTCCAACTTTTTTTTTCCGCTTTAATTTTTTTTTAAAGCCATATTCATGCGTCTCAACAAATCTATACATCTATTAAAATAGATATCAATTTTGCTAGACATGCATAAATTTTTTGACATATCACACTTGTGATATTTTCTACTAAACTTCTTTTAAGCATTTTGCTTGTGAAGTAAGTGATGATTTTTAGAGGAATCGTTTTAAACATTATTGACATAGTCACATGTGACAGACCAATACCAATACGAAATTGGTGCGTCGATTCACAAGACTCATGATCAATATTACCTCTAAATTAATAGGATTTGGACATTAAGATAAACATCAAAATTCCATCCGTATTGCTAACAAAGTCATTAGTGGTAAACCGCTCCCAATTTGGGGTATCGACTCACTATACTTGTTGCCATCATAAAACGTTATTGTTAACGTTTTATTTTATTGATACTTTTTTTCGTTTTGCATAATTGCAAACCCAAAAAGTATATTGAGAGTGAACGAAGAATTATCATACATCCAAATTCCTGTTCTTATAACATAAACACTTCACAAAATTATCAGTTTTCGTTAGTCTAATAAACATAACGAAATCTTCAGAATTAAGATTGTAAGAACGCGATTTTCTACAATGTGGGCAACTGATAATTGTGAAGAAATTACATATAATAAAATGTAAAATACCGATACAAGAATTTGAGAAAGACTCGATATTTGCAGAGGCGAGACACTCTTTCCTTAATTCTGAAAACGCCCCGTAGTGTGACGGTTGCATGGCGTTCCGAATCCCAGGATACAACTGCAACTATTCTGTCTTGCACAACCCAAGAACAGAATCTAACGAACGCTTTTCTATGTTGCACTCTCTGATTTAACATGTGAGGGATTTTATGTGTATTTTTTACACTTTTAGAATGAGAAAGCCAAAGGTTTCTTTTCTTTTCTTTTTGATTCTCATTTTTTAATCTTTCTCAACCCTTTTCTTAATGATTAATATATGAGTTTATAAAGAGGTTACTCCATTTTTAATGAGAATTATTCTCCACTAAAAATCATTATGACTTTTATGTTACAAATGTTACAAAACAATAAACCAAATTAATTTGGTTGTAATTTGTAACTTAACTCAATAAAGGAGATGTTGAATTTGACTTAGTCAACAAATAACAAATGAGGTTTGAACCAAACCACAATAAAAATTATACTGACCATTGGTTCATTTGCTAAATTCCGAACACTCGAAACTCGAGTTCGGTTATCTCCTTCCACTAATACACCAAAGTGTATCCAAAATTTTGAGTTTTGTAACAGTTTCTCCGCTTGATATACAAGAGAGAATTCACCTCTAAATTATAATGTGGGACAAATTACATTTGTTCATTTTATGCTTATCAAGCAACCCACTTTAAATACTCATTTCTCATTCAAACGAACTTCGATTTTAACGTTTTCTTTAGAAAACTCACCGGAAAGTGATCGACAGCCACTTCCAGAAAACCGAGTTCCAACACTCTATATGCGATCGACGATAAAGTGGACGCTAGATTTGAAAAAATAATGGATGCCTTGGAGAGAAATGACACGCACCGGAGCGACAAGCAACAAGTGAACTCGGATTTACCGAGTATTTCAAGCCTCCCAAATCAGGTGCGTTTTCCCTGACCTGGAACCAAGCCGTAGCCATAGGAATCTGGATTTGAGAAAGTTGGGTGGACATGCTAGTTTGCTAAAACCTTCAAGAGATTTTCTATTGGAAAAACATGAGAAAAATAGTGGAGGAGTTTGTAGCATCATGTTTCGTGTGTCAAACACATAAGTATTCAACACTTTCTCCTGCTGGATTGCTTCAACCAATTCCATTGCCAATGATGATTTTTGAAGAAGTTTCTATGAATTTTATTGAGGGATTACCTAAATCTCATGGTTCGAATGTTATAATGGTTGTTATGGATTGCTTAAGTAAAAATGCTCATATTTTCACTCTACGACATCCATTTACATCGATTGATGTGGCTTTGAAATTTGTTACTAAGGTGATTTGATTGCATGGCTTTCCAAAGGAAATCATATCAGATCAGGATAAGGTGTTCTTAAATGGATTCTGGAGAGAATGATTTCAGTTAGCAGGCAAGAAATTGAAGTTCAGTACAACTTTTCATCCACAATCAGATAGACAAACTAAAGTTTTGAATCGTTGTTTGGAAATGTATCTTCGATGTTTTGTTTCTGCTCATCCTAAGATGTGGTCTCAATTTTTGTGTTAGGCTGAGTTATGGTATAACACAAGCTTTCATGGTGCTCTTAAATGTACACCATTTAAAATGGTGTATGGCCACGATCCACCACAATTATTGAGCTATGGAAAAGGTTCCACAACGAATTTTGAATTTGAGAAAATGTTATTTGAGAGGTACAACATGATTGTACATATTAAAAACTGATGAGGGCATCAGATCATCTGGCCAGCCAGAAGACCAGAATGGCCGACCAGAATGCTTGCCCAAGATATTCGGGCCATTTGGCGCATCTGCCGGCCCAAGCAGTACCGCCGGCCCTACGACCAGCCGGGCCGGGCTGATCAACATTTCTGGCGGAGAGGCCCAAACCTCCGGCCCAAACCTCTGGCCCAACTGGCGGTGACGTGGATGACACCGCCGGCCCAACTGGTGATGCCGCCGGCTCAGGAATCAATCTGGCCGGCTCCAATGACAACTCGGCCAGCTCCTCGCACAGTCCAGCCGATCCAACCGATTGCACCACCATTTCCACGTCTACACAAGGGGACTCGGATCAGCTAAGCTACCAGCTTCAACGCATGAACCTGGATGAAGTCTCTACATTAGTGATGCCACCAGGAGCCATGACAAGGAGCAGAACAAGGGCACTCTTCCACAAGTTCAGTTTGTGGGTAGACAAGCTCCTAGAAGATCATCGACAAGGAGCATTGGGCCAAGAGTACAAGGAAGAGTCCAATGGCTTCTCAACATTGCAAAGGACTCCAGAGACTTGGGCTCTCATGGAAAAAGAGGTCAAGGCCCAACAATTCATAACCCTACTCCAAGTCGAAGACTAGGAGCTAGACGCGTGCATGGCACAAGTTCGGCCACCTTCCATTTCTTGGCCGAAAGGTAAGAATGGTAAGTTTTCAATTATACGCTTGCCTTTTTTGTTTTGCAGGGTAGGAATAGTAAGTTTTAATTTTTTGAGTCAAGAACAATTTAGGTAGTTGTCCTTTTTCGGTTATTTCCGTTTTGTAATTTTCCTTGTGCACTTTTGTAACTTTTCCATTTTTATTTTGAGTCGACCCTAGAAGGTCAAGGCTGCCGAGCATATTAATAAGGCTCCTTCAGCACTGTAGTTCAAAAACTTTTTGTTATTAATAAAGATAGAACTTTCTTTCTTAGAGTTTTCTCCTAAAGCTCTTGCGCTTAGAACCCTAGTTGAGACCAGCCCTCCTAGTTTCTAAGTTGTGATTTATCACGAGGTTCATCACCCCTCGTGTCGTTCACTTCACCTCTCTATCCAATACCCACCAGAAAACCCCCATCCAAAAGCCTA
>JAEVFF010000481.1:176870-218683 GCA_018901945.1 Pugionium dolabratum
TTTTTTTTCGTTTTGCATAATTGCAAACCCAAAAAAGTATATTGAGAGTGAACGAAGAATTATCGTACATCCAAATTCCTGTTCTTATAACATAAACACTTCACAAAATTATCAGTTTTCGTTAGTCTAATAAACATAACGAAGTTTTCAGAATTAAGATTGTAAGAACGCGATTTTCTACAATGTGAGCAACTGATAATTGTGAAGAAATTACATATAATAAAATGTAAAATACCGATACAAGAATTTGGGAAAGACTCGATACTTGCAGAGACGAGACACTCTTTCCTTAATTCTGAAAACGCCCCGTAGTGTGACGGTTGCATGGCGTTCCGAATCCCAGGATACAACTGCAACTATTCTGTCTTGCACAACCCAAGAACAGAATCTAACGAACGCTTTTCTATGTTGCACTCTCTGATTTAACATGTGAGGGATTTTATGTGTATTTTTTACACTTTTAGAATGAGAAAGCCAAAGGTTTCTTTTCCTTTCTTTTTGATTCTCATTTTTAATCTTTCTCAACCCTTTTCTTAATGATCAATATATGAGTTTATAAAGAGGTTACTCCATTTTTAATGAGAATTATTCTCCACTAAAAATCATTATGACTTTTATGTTACAAATGTTACAAAACAATAAACCAAATTAATTTCGTTGTAATTTGTAACTTAACTCAATAAAGGAGATGTTGAATTTGACTTAGTCAACAAATAACAAATGAGGTTTGAACCAAACCACAATAAAAATTATACTGACCATTGATTCATTTGCTAAATTCCGAACACTCGAAACTCGAGTTCGGTTATCTCCTTCCACTAATACACCAAAGTGTATCCAAAATTTTGAGTTTTGTAACAGTTTCTCCGCTTGATATACAAGAGAGAATTCACCTCTAAATTATAATGTGGGACAAATTACATTTGTTCATTTTATGCTTATCAAGCAACCCACTTTAAATACTCATTTCTCATTCAAACGAACTTTGGTTTTAACGTCTTCTTTAGAAAACTCACCGGAAAGTGATCGACAGCCACTTCCGGAAAACCGAGTTCCAACAATCCCCCACATGAATAGAAATGACTCTAAACACGTGACGACTCGATAGACTTAAATAACTATCTAGACAAGACTCGACAAGACTAGACAGAAAGACTTTCGAGAGTACAAACGAAAAATCTATTGTATATGAGTTGGTAGCATTTTTGAGCCTTGAACCAATCATTGTTAATAGTTATCGGATTTACTCGACCAGAAGGTGAACATGATGTCTTGAACCCTCCGGGCTTTTATGTAAACCGAGACAATAACTATAACACAATTTTTTTCTCATAGAACTAGGTTCTCTATTGTGTTCATTTTGGCCGTGAACATGCCTGGTTAATCATGAGTGAACTTGGAGAATATAACCTTTCCTTCATCCTCCTAGAAACGGCCCCATTTCACACTCACAAGGTGATTTACCATTAGCTTTGTTTTAAGGAGTATCATGTAGTACTCCACTTATATCTCAAAGCTATGGTCTCAAATCATTAAAAGCAACGCTTATCCTACACACATACATGAAGCACTGTGCATCATCCTAGGAACTGGGTAGAGACATAAGTCTCACAGTGCTCTTTTAGATTCCGTTTGACTTAGTTGTCCCTTTGAACCTACATCTTGGGATCTCCAGTCACGTAGGTAAGGTTACCATCAAACTTCATCTTAAATCATAGGCTTTAAACCCATTCCTCTTGATGATTTTACAATTTAATCTCATGACACCTTTAATATATGGATCCTAGGTTGTCATTCAATTGGATATAATCTATTAAGATTACACCATTTGAGATTAATTTTATAATGGTTTTTTTTTCTTAAAAAAAAAGACTAAACCACTTATACAATCTATTTTTTAGTTAGATTGTGACTATTTAGAAGGTTGTACTATCATTTTGTAGACACCCCCACATTTTTAGGTATTTGTACGAATGTACTTTACCTTCCAAAGTTCATATGACATCTTGTCAATAACTTTATGTGGTAAGCAACGCTTCCCCCACATTTTCTGATACAACTCAGAGTAATGCAATTTTGCATTCATCATTTTTTTCTGTGAGTTTGAGTTTTTTTTTTTATTCCCATAACTCCATTTGATTCGAATAATCACAGAAATATTTTTTGATAAATAATGTTATTTATTCAAAATAACGCATTATTTTTCATCAAAAATATTTTCCTTTATCACATATAACTATTTTCATAGTTTTCTCAAGTTGGTTTTATTTTCCAACTTTTTTTCTGCTTTAATTTTTTTTTTTTAAAGCCATATTCATGCGTCTCAACAAACCTATACATCTATTAAAATAGATATCAATTTTGCTAGACATGCATAAATTTTTTGACATATCACACTTGTGATATTTTCCACTAAACTTCTTTTAAGCATTTTTCTTGTGAAGTAAGTGATGATTTTTAGAGGAATCGTTTTAAACATTATTGACATAGTCACATGTGATAGACCACTACCAATACGAAATTGGTGCGTCGACTCACAAGACTCACGATCAACATTACCTCTAAATCAATAGGATTTGGACATTAAGATAAACATCAAAATTCCATCCATATTGCTAACAAAGTCATTAGTGGTAAACCGCTCCCAATTTGGGGTATCGACTCACTATACTTGTTGCCATCATAAAACGTTATTGTTAACGTTTTATTTTATTGATATTTTTTTTTCGTTTTGCATAATTGGATACCCAAAAAAGTATATTGAGAGTGAACGAAGAATTATCGTACATCCAAATTCCTGTTCTTATAACATAAACACTTCACAAAATTATCAGTTTTCGTTAGTCTAATAAACATAACGAAATTTTCAGAATTAAGATTGTAAGAACGCGATTTTCTACAATGTGGGCAACTGATAATTGTGAAGAAATTACATATAATAAAATGTAAAATACCGATACAAGAATTTGGGAAAGACTCGATATTTGCAGAGGCGAGACACTCTTTCCTTAATTCTGAAAACGCCCCGTAGTGTGACGGTTGCATGGCGTTCCGAATCCCAGGATACAACTGCAACTATTCTGTCTTGCACAACCCAAGAACAGAATCTAACGAACGCTTTTCTATGTTGCACTCTCTGATTTAACATGTGAGGGATTTTATGTGTATTTTTTATACTTTTAGAATGAGAAAGCCAAAGGTTTCTTTTCCTTTCTTTTTGATTCTCATTTTTAATCCTTCTCAACCCTTTTCTTAATGATCAATATATGAGTTTATAAAGAGGTTACTCCATTTTTAATGAGAATTATTCTCCACTAAAAATCATTATGACTTTTATGTTACAAATGTTACAAAACAATAAACCAAATTAATTTGGTTATAATTTGTAACTTAACTCAATAAAGGAGATGTTGAATTTGACTTAGTCAACAAATAACAAATGAGGTTTGAACCAAACCATAATAAAAATTGTACCGACCATTGGTTCATTTGCTAAATTCCGAACACTCGAAACTCGAGTTCGGTTATCTCCTTCCACTAATACACCAAAGTGTATCCAAAATTTTGAGTTTTGTAACAGTTTCTCCGCTTGATATACAAGAGAGAATTCACCTCTAAATTATAATGTGGGACAAATTACATTTGTTCATTTTATGCTTATCAAGCAACCCACTTTAAATACTCATTTCTCATTCAAACGAACTTCGGTTTTAACGTCTTCTTTAGAAAACTCACCGGAAAGTGATCGACAGCCACTTCCGGAAAACCGAGTTCCAACATTTATAAATGGTTTTATACCGATTGCTGCATCTTCAAGGTAGTAAATATGTTTTCACGTTTCCTGTGTGTTTGAATGTTCTCCCTATTGGCGTTGTACTCTAAGATGTAATTTACAAAATTACTTTTCAAAGATAGTTTGCGGTATTAGATCTTTTACTGGTTCAATTTTTTATTTATTTAGAATGCGTTGGGGATGGTTTGTCTTTTAAATCTCGTACGTGGTGTGTGCGACAAAAGTAAAGATGGTGATTAGGATTTTAGAGGTGAAGGAGCAATGAGTCATGGGGTCAAAATACATGAAAATCAAGCATACATATCTTTCGTTGGGTTGGTGACAATGTAGTACAATACTTATCCACCGATCGTTTTGACATACCAATATCTGAACTTGATGTTTGTGAAAAATGGGACACGAACCCTTCTAGGCGACATCACATGCGACGAGAATATGAGAATTTTCATGGCTATTCGAATTTAGGCAAAAAATATAGCATTGTGCATGACCGTAGGATTGTATCAAGTTGAAATATAGAAATTATATAAAAAAAGGTAATTTTACAAATGGTGGGAATTCAAATGTTTTACAGGAATATGGATGACCAATCAATAGGTTTTCTGGGTGATGCTTAGGAGTATCATCACAAATGAATGTAGGGCAGATATTATGCTCCTCTTCTAACTGCTAAGTGTATAAATATCAGATATGTTCTCATGCTTTATAACTAAAGGTCGGTTTGAAATTAAATCTAGTAGCTGGTAGAGTTATACATGGCATCCAGATGATCTTGGAGAAAATATATACATAACCAAAATAAATGTCATTAACATATTCCATGTGGAGTTAAGTGGAATGGTGCCCCCAAACAACGTCGTATTACCCAAAGTTGATGTTCGATCGTCTAGTTCATCTAGTGGATTTTGCATAAGGGAGGACGTAGCTGAGTGCTATTATCATGATATCATTAGCTTGGATGTTGTGGAAAACAATGCATCGCATGCACTAGAATTTACAAATGTTATTGCTCACATGGATATAACATATTTGTCTACAGTTGGTAATGTCCGTTAATCGTGTAATGCGAATTTCTTAAATTAGCCGTACAATAACTTTCAGCGTGATCTCTAAATAGATGTTTCGACTATTAGTGGTTGTTCAACAACCAACTCCCAAACAATTATCCCATCAATTATAAATGATAAGGACAAAGGGAAGCTACTACAAAATATCTTTGATGATTACTTTAATTTGGAAATTAGGAAACCAAGTTGCAATGCCAATTCCCAAGTTCATGATGCTGATCCGTATGATGACTCATCTTCTGAACGTTTGTATGTAATAGATACTGGCTTAATCAAACGTTTATCTAATAACACACTTGGTACCCGTAATTTTAATAGCTAGTGGCTAAATATGTTATTATCTTGCGTAGGTGACTGTTTGGATAATGGTGGGACGTAAATTGATCTTGGGATGGTGTTCCACGACCAAGATGTTTTTAAAATACATATGACTTTATATGCATTCAATCGGAAGTTTCATTACCATACCACGCGGTCTACTCCAAAAATGGTGAGGCTTAAATGCAATGGAAATGATTTTCCATGGTGCGTGTATGCCATAAAAATTGTGGGTTGTAGTTGGTTACAGGTTAAGAAAATAAATCTTAACTATTTGTGTATGGTGGATGATAGAGACAGGTATCAACGATTAGCAACATCATCGATGATTGGTGGTATGATGAGATTAATGTACAATGGTCGTGGGGGCGAGTCCGGGAACAAACGAGGGGTTCATGATATGATGCATAATGCCATGAGGTGCCAGCATCATACTAAAAGCTTGGCGGTCAAGGGAAGTCGCAATTGATTTTGCTAAAGGGTCAATTGGAGAGTTTTATCTTTTACTGTCGTCTTCCCTTCAGGAGATGGTTCATGAAAATCTCGTTTCTATAGTGAGACTGGACACTATGTATGATGACAATGTTGGCCAACGATTTAAGTATATTTTCTTTACGTTAGGAGCAACTGCAGTGGGCAATACTTACATGCATAAGGTAATAATAATCAACGAAATACATATGGAAGGGAAGTGTGCAGGGTGTTTGCTCACGACTAGTGCTCAAGATAAAAATTACCAAATTTATCCATTATATTTTGGTATTGTCGACGGCAAGAAGGATAAGTCATGGTATTGGTTTTTTCAAAAATTATTGGTTGTGATCCCTGATGATGAGGATATAGTTTTCATTTCTTATAGTCACAACTCCATCTACTCAGAGTTGTGCAAGGTAATCAATTGCATTAGATAAGTAATTATGTTGGTATTTGAAATGTTAGTATGTAATTTAACTCCGTAGTGGTTCACAAATAATGTAGTCCTTAACATATTGTTTTCTCTAAACATGCAGGTGTATCAAAATAGCAAGCATTGCGCTCTTGCATCGGCAACACAATATACATACAACATTTTAAAAAAAAGACTTGAGATTCCTTGTGTCAAAAGTAGTTCGATCTTACAGCCTGCCTGAATTTTACTCACATTTCAATGAAATAAAGGAGATTGATATTGCGTGTGTGGGTTTATTTATTGGATATTGGGTTGGAACATTGGACACGGTCTCATTTTAATGGTTTGTGGTACAATATAATGACAAGTAATGTGATGGAGCCATTGAATGTAGTTTTGAGTGAAGCCCATGAGTTTCTGATTATACCTATGATCGAGTATATAAGGATGATATTTACCAGTTCGTTCTTTAGAAGATGAGATATTTCAACCGGCACAACCAGCCCACTTACGCCAAAAGCTCAGAAAATTATTATGAAAATTTTCGAAAAGTCGACCATTTCGAAGTCCATCGTATTAATTACAGAAATGAGTTTGAGATACGTACCAAGCATTGTGGTTCACATCACGTGGATCTGTTCGGAAAAACTTGTACTTGTTGTGAGTTTCAACTTCTAAGGATTTCTTGTGCTCATGCAATTGATGTTGTGGTGCAGACAAAGCTAAATGTTGATTCACTTGTGTGCACCGAATTTATAGCTGCGTATAGGACAATTGCGTACATAAACAGTGTTTATCTAGTACTCAATGTGATTAATATTTTTGCGGTGAATGACCCCCTTCTAGAAATGAATTTCCTCCCACCCGCTACAAGCCGCCCACTTGGACGTCCTTGTATATAAAACATCTTCTCGCGTGGAGAGTTATGAGTAAGTGTTAACGGATAACCTTACGTCGTATTTGAGCCTGATATTCTTATCGGACTAAATTAGGTTCTTATCAGATATTTACTGTTTACACTTTTATGATGGAGTAGAAGGCGGCTTACGGTTTGTAACAAGTGTGGTGAATTGGATTATAATTGTGCCATTTGTAAAATGTCTATAAAAAATAGTTGATGTATTGGAAGGGCAACAATCGTCATATTTTGTACGATTTTTTTGAAAATTGACATAGGTTATAATTGGGGTGGCCTGATTTTGTTGATGTTTTATATTAACGTACAACCCAACATCTTTACCATAATGACTTTGTGTAACACCATAATATCATAATAAATATCGCTCTTCCGGTTTAAGCATCCAATATAATTTCCTTGAGTAAGCCCGTACGAATATTTTACTATAGAAAATTTCTTCTTTAAGCCAGTACAAATAACTATAACCTGTTTTGGTAAAAAAATGGAACAATGGATAATAAACAACAAACATGACCATACCTGCTAATTAATAGTTTTCCGGTTTAACTATATAAGTTGCAAACGATGACATGTAAATGAGATCCACCAAGTATTACATTTATTATAATATAAAACAACATAGAAGATTTCCGAAACATAAACATAACACTAAAAAGGGTTCCAGCCACGAGATCGAAACAACATCTACGAACTTCTCAAAAAACATTACAATGATTTTTTGAGCTTTCCACGCTATAGAATCGGATTTCATGCAGTTACAATCTTCAAGTTCGTTGATGGAATGAGCCTACATGAGTAGCAAAGACTTGATATCATAATCAACATAAATACCATTATGTAGGATGTTTGACAAAAATGTTAGTTTTATACAATTGACCATAATTTTTTTTCAAAGTAAACTTTTCGAAAAATCTGTTTTGGAAAAAAATCATGGTCAATTAGAGAAAACTAACCTTTTTTGTCACCAAAGCAGTTTTTTTCGGACAAACCAGACTTTTCAAAAAGTTTTCTTTAGTAAAAACACTTGGTCAATTAAAATTTTTACCTTTTTTATCGAAGAGGTTTTTTTTGACGAATCAGACTTATCGAGAAGTCTGATTTGGAAAAACATTTGGTCAATTACAAATTGTTTTTTTCTATCAATAAAGCGGTTTTTCCAATAAAACAGAATTCTCGAGAAGTATAATTTGAAAAACACTTGGTTAACTACAATTTTTTCATTTTTGTCATCAAAACGGTATTTTTCTCGATAAATCATACTTTTCGAAAAGTTTGTTTTGTCAATGAAACACAAAACAGACTTCTGGAGAAGTCTTCTTTGCACGTAAAATACAAAGCAGACTTCTCGAAAATTCTGCTTTGTAAATGAAATACAAAGCAAGTAATATGTCTCTGATGATCTAATAAAATTTATTAATTGCATTGCACATAATCGCCTAAATCTTTGTTGTACATGGAAAGTGGAATATGATAGAGACATGAATTTTTTATGTAGATAATCAAAGAGGAAGAAAAATATTTATAGTTAACTTAGTCTTTTGATGGAATTGTTAAAACATACATTTAGATTTTGCATATCATAGATTTATTGTTTTTAATTCAGTTCTTTTTTTCTCTCTTGTTATTAAAAAGTATGCACTAAGTTATTTAGTGTGTATAAAAGTGATTATAAATTTTTACAGTAATATTTATGTTTTGAATAGTTGTCATTTTGTAATTTTATAAATATACAAAATACAGATTAGAAAACATCAAAATAGATAATAAAATATAAAAAATACAACAACATTTGTATTGTTTTCAATTCTCAAAAATTACTTAAAAATACAAAGCAATTTATTGTAGTCTCCATAATGCTGCTTGAAGTCTACTGAAAGTGGATAAAAATCTGCATAAAGATGACTGAAGTCTGCAATAACTGAGTTAAATTCCACATGATTTGACATGAGATAATTGAAAGTTGATTGACATACAACTAAAAGTCTATTGTAAGTGTGCAAGAGTTGATTGAAAATTGACTGACAAGCTAGAATGATAGGAGGTAGTGATAGCTACAATAAAATCTACAAAAACTAATTTAAATATGACAAAAACACAAACGAATTCTGTAATTAGTAATGAAATCTGCAATTGAAGTTTGCAACTTGTAATGAAGTGTGCATATAAAGTTTGCAGCTTGTAATAAAGTATGTCCCTTTAGATCTCGAAAAACAATCAATTCAAAAATAATATAAAACTGCTAAAAACTCAAAAACAACAACCATAAATCTCAAAATAACAATTAACAATTTTAAAACAAACCACTGAAAATCTTAAAACTACATCTAAAAATTTAAAAACGTGTTATGAAGTCTGTAAATAAAATCTGCAGCTTAATGAATTATGCAATACGAAAAATCATCGATTCAAAAACTAATGTAAAATTCAAAACCTACGAAAAAAAATATTTTAAAACAACTACAAAAAACTGTAAAACCACCATTAATCTCAAACATCTATTGAAAATCTTAAAAAACCATCTAAAATTTTAAAAACCACTAAAATCACTTAAAAACCACTAAAACAAAAAATTTACTTTTTATAAATCTCTTAACTTCGTTTTTTAGATATACAACAAGAGAATATGAGAAATAAGATAAGAATATTGAAAAAAGATTAGGAAAACAGCAAAAACAACAAAAATCTCCAAAATCATGAAATACTTAAAAACTATTAAAAACAACAAACTTAGTTGTTTAGATATCTAAACTTAGTTGTTTAGACTTCCTTTTCTAGATCTTCAACAATAGAAAATGAGAAAAAATACTAGAAAATAACAAAACATCTAAACAATAAAAATATTCCAAATTCACAAAGATAAAACTATATAAACAAAAAAACTTATTTTTTTATATCTCATGATTGTTTTGCCAGATCTACAAAATAACAAGATGAGAAATAACATGAGAAGACAACAAGAAGAGAAAAGAAGGGAGATAAATAGATAAAAAGAGAAAATTTACATTGTAGTCCGTTTTTTGTAGGATAAAGACTCCTATTTTTGGAAATAAAATTATGATAAAATTTTGTGGTTACTTTCTTTTTATACGGAGAGTAAAATTTGATTAGGTTAAAAACTGTGAATTTGGTTATTTTAAATTTAAGTTACAATTTTTTTTTAATTTTTGATTTGTGCAGATTTCCCGAGAAGTTTGCTTTGTATATGAAATACAAAGCAGACTTATTGAAAAATCTACTTTGGAACAAAAATACAAAGAAAAGTTTTCGAAAAGTCTGATTTGTACATGTTGGTAAGGTTATATTGAACTTTCAGTTTGGTAAAATTTTAGTTTAACCGAAGCGAATTTCCAAAGTAGATTTCGCAAAAAATCTGCTTTGTATTTTTGTTTTAAACTAGACTTCCCGAAAAGTTTGCTTCCTAAATTTTGGTAAGGTTAAATTGAAATTCTGGTTTGGTGAAATTCTTTGTTTTTGTAGACTTCCGGAGAAGTCTTTTTTGAAGACTCAATACGATACCGATAGGTTAAATTTTGGTTTGCGCAGTCTTCTTGAGAAGTCTGCACAAGCCTAAACTGTAAATTGAACAAAACCGGTTTAGTTGAATATAATTTCCGGTTTGTGCAGAATTTTTGGAAAGACTACTCTGTTAAATCTACGGCAGACTTCTCGAGAAGTATATGTATCCCTAAATCCTAAATAAAAAATTTCATTATAGAAGCGAATTTTTTTAAAAAAAGTTGTATGAATATTGTAAAGATATGTAAATGCATAAATCAAACAATTTTCTATTGAAAATTTGTATTAAAAATTTGTAAATCTAAATTCTCAAATTTATCACGTGGTATTTCAAATCCTAATATGAATTTTCAATAAAAATATCAACTATTAACCCACAACATATAACAACAAAAAATATCAAACATTTGATACCATTAGATCGAATTCAATCTCTTTATTTTTGAATTCATTATAACTTTTATTTGCTTTTAATATGTATATAAATTATGTTAATAACAATATTTTTTTAAAAATTACATATTTCATGATTTTTATTTGATTTAACTAATTTATTAATAATTTATTAACAAAACATACTTTTGAGAAATCGTTTTGTATTTGGCTAACAAAACTGATTTATTGAGAAGTATATAGGTTTTTTTGATAAAGCAATTTTGTTACTTTTGTTACTTTTGAAACAAATTTTGAGTTATTTTTTGGCAATTCCTCTAATTTGTTTTTTTTTTACTTTTTCTTGGTTTAAACGAGTTTTATCAAATTCATTATTTTATCGATGTCGACGTTAGAAACAAACAAGGTGATGGAACTTTTGACAAGAGATTCAATCATCTTGTCCGATTTTTATATTCTTCCGTTTGCGGATCTGGGACAAGTGATTTGTACAATTCAACTGAATGGAAATAAATATAAAACCGAAAGGAAATGATGACTTGATTGTGGGCGTATTGTGAATAGCAAGATGGTGACATGGATTCTCGAAATTAGTACGTGTGCAGATACGGAAATGTAGAATGAGAAATCATTTGTGAGCAATTTTCATTAGGAAACAAGACGAGAATGTATGATCCGTGTGTCATTTTTGTTCCGACCAAATCGTTTTTGGAAAATGATAATAAAGCCGACGAAGTTATTTATTTTCTACATTGTGATGTTTAGGGTTGATGTAAAACTGAAACTCAATCTACAATCCAGTACGGTTGACTCGCAATGGTAAAGAATTTCTTTTGGTTTAGGCGGAGAAAAAAACTAAAGAGAAGGAGTTTTGCCAAATCCCATGATCAAGGGTGAACTAAAGAATTTTGAATCTATCAAACTAATTAGTCTATTATTTTATAAGAATTGAGTATCTCTCACATGAAACTCTATATGAAAAGAAATCAAACAACTCATTTTCTGATGAAGAAACTCAAAAAATTTTGAATAAAATATTTTATATTTCGTGGTGCTCTTTACAATGGTTTAACATGTTTTGTATACAATTCCTACAAAAAGTCTAACAAGGTAAAAATAAGGGAGGCGCATGCACTTAAGAAATCGACCAAACATGAAAAATAGTAAATATTTTGTATCTTGATAACTTTGGCAAGAAGTACAGGCTAATTGGAATCTCTAGGTGCATTGAACAAGTGACAAAAATGGAGCAACCTTAAGAAGATAAATATTTTTGATTTAATGCTCTTGTTCTCAAATATAGAATGTCTTGAAGAAGACCGATCCACCTGATCTTATGTTGGTTATTGTATGGTAGGTTGATTTTGGGCTTTCATAAAGTCTTAATAATCTCTCGTGGATGTTATATTTTGGTTTTTAAGTGGTTAAAATGGTTGGCCATCACAATAGCCATAAACGGCTCCCAATCGGGTCAATTGCATGCACAAATGGATCTGCCTGGTCCAAAGCATGTTTTGGCTCCTAGGATTGTTAAGGAGAGCTCTTATAAGAAGCAACAATTCTCCTGGTCGCCAAAGAAATGGTTAGACCCTCCCTCGCCGCCTTCTGACCAGAGGGAGTATACAAACCTTCATACAAGGAAAGTTAAAAATATGGTAAGTTTTGGCAACACCAACTTGATGAATGGTTCATGACTTGATCTAGCATTGTTTGGTGTGAGCTATGTGGTTATGTGTGTCTTCTGTAAATCAGGATTATAGGTCAAATCCGATCTTATCTAGCTGCTTTGTGGTTAAGCTTGAATTCATGGAAAGACGCCCATGTATCTTTTTACGCATACTTGGCTGCTAGTGCTCCTTGGGTCGGTTGGGCCGGCCTGTTGGCCAGAACTTAGACTGATGACCTCATCATATCCTCTTCTTTGAAACATTTTTTCTCAAAACATTTTGGCCTGCACATATTAATAACTTGATTTACTTGAGGTTTTAAAGCATTACCTCAGTGTATGGCACTGATATGGTTTGAGTGTGGCCATTGTGCATATGGTGGTTGCTCCTTGGTTATTAAGAAAGCAATTATTCCTTCCCATGGTAGCTGGTTGTTTTGCTTGGCCTCCAAATTTTTGGATTCTCCATAGTCTCCTCTTTGTTCCGAGAATCGGTGTAGTGTAAGAGGTGTATTCTTTGTCTTGGTTGGATCCTTGCGTACCTAGAACTCTTTCAACAACCTTTGGCAAAGAAAAATCCATTATACTATTACTGGACATTTCAAATTCATACTGCTTTATTGCCCTAACAATTATATGCTTAACATTTTCGGGTTCTACTAACATGGTTGTTATTATTTGTCTAGTTGTATTCTATTTCATGACAACTTTAGCATAAGATTTCATCTTATTACACATTGTTAGAGGACTTACCTTACTTTCCTTTGTCATGTAGTTCAAGCAATTATTTGGATGGTTGCTTTTGTGCTATGGCTTGGGGCTTTAGAACTTACTAGTCCTCTTTGGGTTGGACCATTGGTTGTTTTTTTCTCATGTGTTTTCTCATAAATGTTTGAAAACACTTCCTTTGTTTCTCGAAAGTAGACTCTTGTTTGCATAGCTTTTGGTTTCGCCATCTTCTTAGTTTGGTATTTGCATGGATCTTCACAGAGTATTATCGGCGAGCTGCAATGTCCCTCATACATCAGCTACTTCATTCTTTCCCATGTTGCCTCTAGCTCATCATATTCTAACCGTGTGTAGACGTTAATCGGGGAAAAGTTTTACCTCTAATACAACTCCAAGTGTAGAGAAATCAAAGTAGTAGTTCATGTATCGAATCCACTAGGAAGAGAGAATAGCACACTAAGAATGCATAAAACACCTAAATCTTAAGCAGTTTTTAGGTTGGGATTTTGGTTGGTTTTCTAGTTATCTAATTGTAGAGGAAATAGAACGATAATTTTAATTCAATGGATAAAGCATATGGACGATAGACAAGGCATTTGACTCAGGGTAATTATCTCCTAACTAACAATGGTACACACTCAATTAAATATATTAGTAGGACATAGTGCTTCCTACTTTACTAATCCATTCTCGTGGCAATAGCTCAATTACTAGTCTATTGATTAATCAAATCTAGTGAACACTAATCAATTTGGTAGTAATCCTTAAGTTGAAGTCTATATTAGTCTACTGATAACCTTAAGCATCGATTCTCGTTGGATAAGATCTAAAAACATGATCAGGATTTACCTACATATTTTGTCGAACACCTCTCGGACGCAAAATATATCACAAGTCTAAAAATTCATTAGTTACTTCATTCTAACATTAATCACATCCTAATCATGAGGAATTTGTAATCTAATCAACCTAAGCATCATTAGTCAACATCTAATCTCCTAATCCACCTTACCCACAATCCATAAAGGGAACTACTCACACATCGTGAGTGCAATAACAAAAACAATCAAATACACAAAGCAAAACATAAGTAAAAGATTGGATAGAAAATGCTTCACTAGAACTGATGAAAATCTCAAGAACACAAAGCATCCAAAAGTTGTAACAAGATAAGAAATTTTTGTAGAAGAAAACTTGGGTCGTTTTTGGTCTAATTAAAGAGGATTAAATAGTCTAACAAAAGTAAATTGGGTCAATCCAGGACAAACCCGATCAAAATGTGGGGATTATGGACTCACCAGCTTTCACCGGTATGTTTTCCAAGAGTCCAATAGAAAACCTCTTAGACCTATCTGCAAAACAAAAAGAGATGCGAGCCATCTTGGAGTTTGCTGACCCCAATCTTTTAGAAACCGTAAGGGTATTAGACTCACACTACCTCCAAGATCCACCAAACATTTACCAAAGGACAAAGGTCCTAAGGTACAAAGAAGAGTGAAACTTCATGGATCTTAAAGCTTCTCTGGTGTAGAGTTTTGGAGTATTTCCCTACACTCGTGATTGACCACTGCCCACTACAAGAAAACAATCATTTTGTCACTCTAATTTACGACCACATTCGTGGTCGTAAATATTGCGACTCTTTTGCGATCATTTTGGGAGCAATTTGCGACTACGTGTGCATAGTCTTACTTTTGGACTAATATTCATAGTCGCATGGTTGCAATTTGCAACCAAACTGCGACCAATATGCCACCAATTTTGCGACCAAGACATGTAAGCGTTGTTTGGTCGCATTTTTGCAACCAATATGCGACTACATATGTTGCACTCATGTAGTGGTTGCATATTGGTCGCAAAATGTGTCACCAAAATGCGACCACTTCACGAGTGGCACTTCAGTCCAAAAGTGGTGGCTAAACAACAACGTAGAAAATATGTGTGTAGTAGGTATACCTAAAAATAAGCGACCAAACTACCGTAATCGAAAAATAGTCACAAATTAGTAGCAAAATATTATATATATATATATATATATATATATATATATATATATATATATGCCCCATGTATCTTCTATCATTTGTAAAATCACAAATTAAAAAAATTCAAACATGTGGGGGGGGGGGGATTACAGTAATTTGAGAGAGTGGATGTACAAAAGGATTGATAATCAAACAAGAAATATATCGGCGGAATTTGTACAAGGGATGGAATAGTTCATGAATTTTGTAAGTAGTCAGTCAATAGCGCAAAGTAGTGGGGGTAAGTTTTTTGATCCTTGTATTAACTGCAAAAATAATAAATTTCTTCTAGAACAAAAAATTTGGAATCATCTATTTAATCGAGAATTTATGTCAAGTTATTATGTTTAGTATAAACATGAATAATATAATGTTGAGTTAGGAACGAGTCGTTCTAATGATGTGAATAGAAATCAAGAAAGTATATGTGCTAGTGAAGAAACATTAGGTACCTCCGATAATTGATATGTTGATATGGTGATGGATGCATTTCGTGATACTACGACTGATGAGTACTGTAATCATCACGAGGAAGGCTTTAATAATATAGAAGTACAAAATTTTACAACATGTTAGAAGCTGCTAAAAATCCATTGTATGATGGTTGTCATGAAAGGCACTCACAGTGTCTTTAGCTGCTCGGTTCATGAACATTAAGTATGATTTTTATCTTGTTGAAAAAGACGTGTTAGTTTGATTGTCACAGTAGGTTTCTTCTTTAGGGTCATCTATTAAGGAAAAATAAAACAAATTTTTTAAAGGTCAAATATGCTTTGAATGACTACCCAACATAATCATTGACGGTGAACAAGTTTTATACGAGAGAATAAAATATGTCAATCCTTTAAGAACAACTGACTGCAGTGGAAACAATCATGAAGTAAAATAGGAAGGATATAGAAGTTAGTATAATTGGCACAAAGAAAGTATATTTTGGGAGTTGACATACTGGACGAATCTTAATTTACAACATAATCTTAATGTTAGGCATATATAGAAAAATTTCTTCGATAACATCATAAATACTATTATGAATGTTAAGGATAAATCAAAATATACAGTTAAGTCAAGATTGAAAATTGCGAGGTTTTGCTCCCAAAAAGAGCTGCACGTGAATGGTTGGGATAATGCTCGATTTCCTATATTTAGATTGACTAAAAAGCCATAGAACATTTATTGGAATGTGTCAGAAATGAGGTTAAATTTTCAAACGTATACGCTGTAGATTTATGAAATTATGTGAATATTGATGGACTAAAGTTATGGGGTATGAAAAGTTATGACTATTATGTTTTTATAGAGAGGTTCCTCCTTTATATATTTATATAACTTTTACCACGAAATGTTCATCTCACATTATCATATATGTAAAATTAAAAATTTTTGTTTTACATATATAATAATAATAATAATAATAATAATAATAATAATAATAATAATAATAATAATAATAATAATAATAATAATAATAATAATAATTGTATGTATTATTTAATTACTTGTTAAAATTTTAGAAATACAGAAGTGGAGGATTTTTCCGCCATATCCTAGAGTACATGATATATTTACTCACATGGGTCGTCAAAGTGATAAAAATAAAAACATATGACTATTTGAAAAAGAATACCAATATTCACATGCATATGTTTTGCGAAATTGTGAATATTTTCGTCCATTTGGGAGGTAATCTTTTATGAAAACAATTTCCTTACAAATTGATATTTCTTTAAATGCTAAGTAATATATATTACAATTTGATTTAATTTTATAACTAGTTTGAAGATCAAATTCGTGTTCAATATCCATATCTTTTTGAAGATGACATTTCATCTAAAACATATGAAAAGTTTTATATATTGGTCTGAGATTATGTATGTATATAATTAATTATGTACATATCTCATTTTAATTTTAAAAATTTAGCAATCAACGATATATAATAAATATAACTAATCTTAATTACTATATATATATATATATATGATAGGCTTTAGCACACACACATGCGTGGGTTCAAGTGCAAGGCTCCATGAACAAAACGACAACTTGACCGATCTATTTTACAAGAGGTTATATGTTCCACATGAAGAAACATGTACACAGAAGAAAGACATGTAACTACGGCATTTGTGTCAAAAAAAAACAATTACACAAATGCATAAGAAGAAATTGACTTTTATGGGGTTTTAACCGATATCATTCAACTTGAGTATGTTGGACTCGTAAATTTGAAAATCACACATTTTAAATATGAATGGTACGATCCTATGCTTTCCAAAAACACTCGAAAGTCAGAAAAATGGCATTGTTGATGTCTTTTCATCAAGAAAATACTATAAATACGAACCATTTATTATAGATAAGTAATTAATTAAGTAATATATATTAAGTAAATATCGATAAATTTGTTTATATAATTAACTAATTTATTTTTTATTATATGATGTATCACAACCTCTCAAGCAGATCAAGTTTGTTATATTCCTTATCCACATATTAAATAATCATCAAACAAACATGACTTACAGTTCTCAAAATCAATCCAAGAACTAATATTTTGGAAAACTACAAAAACAAAGATGAGCTCCTTTTGCAACAACAAAATCATGAAAAGATAAAGCTGGTTGACGAGATAAAAGACGATCGTTTGGTTGATAGAGTTAATCAAAGCGAAAAATTGATTTCGACATTGGAGATGCCGAAGTCGAAGATGAATCTCAGTGTAATATTTTATTTTCAGATGACCATGAAGACGAAGATAGTAATACATTTTGTTCTCAATGATTTTCGACAAATTAACTATGTAAAATTTGTGCAGATATAAAAATTCATTTTTCTATAAACTATTTTAATTATAGTTATATATTATTTTTTTTACTTAAATATTGAAAGAAACCAATAGCCTAGTGGCTAAACGCAACGTAGAAGTGTTAAAAGTCTTGAGTTCTAACCTCAAAAACAAATTATACTAATTTTTTATGATGTACATTGATCGCTACATAATAATATGGTGGTCCTATTTTGGTCACAAAACAACGACTAATTTGCGATATGAAATTTTATTTTGTGGTTACAAATTGGTCGCAAATATAACGACCAAAATGCGAGCACAATTGAAATTTCATCATAATGTCACAAATTGATCGCTATATTTGCGACCACGGTTATATGTTTACATGTTTTTCATATATTTTAGACAATTGAAACTTATAATTTCAATACTATATATATATATATATATATATTTATAAATCCAAATATATAATTAGAAACCATAAAAATGGGTGACGAAAATTAAAAAACATATAAAGTTTATAAATTATATTATAAAATTAAGAAAATGTGTAAGATCAAGATTCTACTAATTTAAATGAATACATAGAAGATATATAAGCCAAATACCAAGACCAAATACATGTCACACACTAAGCACACTCAAAACAAACCCATGGTGCGTCTAATTACATTTTTTGCAAGCAATGCTAAATTAAGGACTTTATACTATATATCGGTAGGTTCAAGAAGTTCCAACAATGGCCAATGATGATTTCAAATTCAAAATATTTACATCAAAATGGAGCTTTATACACGCGGTCATAGTTTCCTTTCTAGTTTATGCAATTTTTCATTTTCTTATTGTTGCGATATTGCTTTTCTTTGGTTTCCTTTTATATATATATATATTAATATATTAATATCGACCAATAGGTATAGTTAAACAACGAAAAATGATCTAAATCAATTTGAACAATGTCGGTCATTTGAATCCAAATTTAATAATAATGTGTTATATCAAATGAACATATACAAATTTTAAATTTTCTATACGAATTTTATCCTGTGTGGTTTTTTCAATAAATCGATTAACAATATTAATAAACCGTGAAAAAATGATTAGTCAGCTGCCAGCATGGCAATGGATGGATAGTGCAACGCGAAACGCGAAACGAGTCTTTTTTCATTTCAAACAAAACGACATCATTTTAAATTATAATGTTGGAGTCGAAGCTAATACCACTACTTATGTTGTTTCCGGCCACGGAAATCAGATTCAGCCTATAACTCCTGGTACGGAGGAGCTAAGAACACTCTGGCTAGGTCATCGATTCCGAGTCCTTTGCCTAGTCCTTTCATATACAACTGCGAGTCCTCTTCCGGTGTTTCTCCGCCATCTCCGGCTAAACACATCAAAGCTTCGTTGATCAAACGGCTTGAGTATTCATATTATTCAAGTGTCATGAGCTCCGTCTTTCTGCATGCGTTTGTTTATTGTAGTGGTGAAGCTCGTTGTATAATAACTTTTGGGTTACTTGGCTGTTAAAATGTAAGCATTTTATGCTTTTCCATGTGATATTTGTTGCCTGTTAAGAAAGATGATTGATGATAAACGTCTATAGGGAAATCTTTGTTTGAGTGCGTGGTGGGAAACCATAACGTAAACCTCCTTTTGTCTTCACTAGGACATAATGTGATTTGTTAACTGGTTTATCTTTGTTTGCTTGACAGATGACGAGAGCAATTGCAATTGAAGATGTTCGCAGGGAGATGAAGTTATTGAAATCTTTATCTGGGCACAAACATCTAATCAAATGCTATGATGCATGTGAGGACGCCAACAACGTATACATAATCATGGAGTATGTCTTTGTCTCCTATTTATATCAGATAATTGATGTTATCCTTAGAGTTTGTTATATAACAGATAGAAAATCCCTAGAAGTGTCTGTAATTGCATTTCTTGAATCATTGCATGAGCAGGTTGTGTGAGGGTGGAGAAATTTTGGACAGAATCTTAGCCAGGTATATTTGATTACTCTTAGATTTTCTCCAGATTGAATACTGAGAATCTATTCGTACCTACTCTAAAAAATTTGCATTCTCGTGTCTCAGCGGTGGAAAGTACCCAGAGGATGACGCAAAGGCTATTGTTGTACAAATTCTAAATGTGGTTTCATTAAAGCCAGAGGTCTGTTTTCTTTTTTCTTGAAAAATATCTTCAGTAGAAATATAGATCATCACAACTAAACTCTCTTAATACCTTGTTCAACAGAATTTTCTATTTACATCTAGCCGTGAAGACTATATTGATTTTGATCTCTCAGACTTTGTCAAACCCGGTAAGTTTTCAAAAGTAAGGATATCTTTGATTAGGTTTTTTTTGTTGCCACCTAATACTGTATTTTTGCTTAATTTCTCTGTATAATTTTTTAACTATAATTTAAAATTACGTTTCGCATTGTACATTCGTCCATTTGTTGCTATGCTCACTAAACATCTTTTCATGGTTTATTAACACTGTTAATAAATTTATTGAAAAAGACACACGGATTAAATTTCATGTAGAAAATTCAAATTTTATACCATTTATTTGGTATTAAACACTGTTATTAAATTTGGATTCAAATAGGTACCACGGAAATTGTTCAGATTGATTAACACCATTTTTCTGGTAAACAACCATTATAGAAGGTTACAGTGGAGCCTTGTAATATTGACCTTTTTAATATTAATAAAAGATGAGAGTTTTCTTTCAAAAACCTTAAGAGTTCAAATCTTTGCGTGTGTAGCCATCTTAAAAGTTGAACCTCTCATATTGTATCAAAAAGTTTATGTCTTCTATGTGGTGCACCTCAGCTCCACCATCATTGCCCTAGCCTTGATCCGACCATAGAGCGGCCAATTTCTAAAATTACCATACCACACCTTATGACCAATCCAAATGAAAGTGACCATCAACTTGTGTTACTTCCAACCTTGTCACTTTTAAGACTTCATAAGATGTCTTATATCGGGAAGATGGATGTAGACAATATATTTCTTCATGGTGAATTAATTGAAGAAGTGTATATGCGTTCACCTCCAAGATATCACAATTTTGATCCACGTAAAATGTGTAAGCTTTGAAAATAGTTTTATGGTCTCCGCCATGCTCGCATTGTTGGTTCTCTACTCTTTTTATGGTTTTTCTCCGTTATTTTCTATTGTCAAGATAACAAAAAAATAATTTGTATATTGTAACATACGTTGATGATTTGGTGATATGAGATAATGACTCTACGACTATCGCTAGATTCAAAAATATTTGCATAATTGTTTTTTTATGAAAGAACTGGGCGCGTTGAGATATTTCTTTAGAATTGAAGTAGTTCAAACGACTGAAGGTATTTTCCTATATCAGCAAAAATATTGTTTTGATATCATCTGTAAATTTGGATTGCTTGGTTCTCATCTTTCGTGTGTTCCTATTGAATAAAATCATCGATTAGTCTTCTCTTTCGATGCTTATTACTCGGATCCAACTAGTTATCATCATATTGCGGGGTGTTTGATGTATCTTGTCATTATTAGAGTAGAACTTTCTTACATGGTTCAAGTCCTCTCTCAATTAATGGATAAATCACGTCAATCCCATTGGGATGCCGCATTAGGTGCTTTCTGTTATTTAAGGGGTCCTCCCAGTCAAGATATCATTCTACACTCGGGCAGTGATCTAATCTGTGCAGACTATTGTGATAGCGATTTGGCAGTTGTCCACTTACGTGTAAATCCTTGACTGATTATGTTTTCGCTTTTGGAATCTCACCTCTTTCTTGGTAAACTAAAAAGCAACCAAAGGTGTCTAGTTCATTAGCTGAAGCTGAATACCGCTCAATGACAGGTACAGTAACCGAGGTGAAATGGTCATGGAAGGTTCTCAGTTTTTTTGGCGCTAAGCAAATATTTTCATAAAAAATTTGAAATAATAAATCTGTAATATATATTGCTAACGATCTTTTTATGCATCAACGTATTAAACACAAACACATCGAGATCGACTTTCATTTTGTTATATATATATTTTTTATTATATTTATATATATTTTTTCATTGTATTTATATATATTTTTTCATTGTATTTATATATATGTTTCATTGTATTTATGTAATAAGATACACTGCCGCAAAGTTTGACATAATCTACTAAAAAACTAAACTAAAGGATAATCGTAAACCTAAAAAGAGGAAGACTAAATTATACCTTTGGCATGTTCGTTGTTTGCCAACGGCGTTTACAGTTATGATTACATCGCGTATGTTGCTGCGGTAATTATTATTTATTTATTTGCTATTGACAGATACAATTATAATTGCGATTTATCCTATGTTTTTAATTACAATAATATTTTAATCAATAATTAAAAAAATTATGATGCAAAACATAAGATCTAAATGTTGGAACTAACCTCAACTGACTAAAGCAGGTAAACAAATAATAATGTACTGCAATCACAAATTTTTCCAACATACAAACAAATATAACCTTTATACTTGACCTCACTTTATAAAAGCCAATCATAGTTTAGATAGTTTCCTATTTAATTAAATATATCTTTTATTAGTTTAGGACGTACGTGTACACAAATTATGCTTTAAATTTTTATAATCTGTGAAACTGAAAATACAAAATAAAATTATTGAAATAAAATAATATAAAATTAATAATATTGATCCATAATCATGAAAGCAAGTATAACAACTAATACTGTTATATATTTTTATTATTCTTTTTCTCATTAAAAATTGTTACACGTTTCACACATTTCTATTATTCCTATTCAAGTTATATTTTTTATTAGAGTCATTTTGTTGAATATACACAAACTTTACAGAAATTAGCAATCTAACATTTTACTGTTTCGTTGCATTGTACAAATTCGAATAACCACATACTAACTCTATTAGCCTACTACACCGGATTTTCCCTAAATATATTGACAGATTTTGTGTTAGTTTTTGCTTTCATTTAATCTGAAGAGATGCGACCTGAAGAAAGAAAAAAGCAAACCATGGCACCCCATTCGTCCTCTTCATCGGTTACTTTTTCCATTAACACCCGCGAATTCATTCAAAATTCATCACACCCCTTTCGCCTAAATTTGTTTAGAACTTCAAAAGTTTTCAGATTTCGATATTGCAAAGTTTCTCGGGTAAGAATTGTAGTACATACTGAAGAAGAACTGTTCACGTGAACAGTTAGGGTTCCTGGAAGTGACAAAGGTAAGCGGTTTTTTTTTGGTTTTAGAGAATCGCGTCTTTCCCGGTTTATTCGCATCTCTTCAATATTATAACTGCCGATTTACACTATAAAACTGAATTAAAGGTAACCATTGTTCGTATTAACAAGAAAGAAGTTTCTTACGGGTGAGAAGAAGACCTTGCCAAAAATGGTATGTTTTTCAAAAAAATGTTATTATCAGCAAATTGATGCCAAGAATTAACATGTATTTGGTTTTTTTTTTGTATTTTGAAGGATTCCGGCATGGACCTACCGGAAAGAATGTTCTATGCCGGTGAAGAACCCACCGGAGAGAGAGTGAATACATAATACAAAACAAAACGACTTCACATAATAATGAATGCTTTGGATGAATCAAAAGCAGAGTTTATACAGAATTCTATATTCCGTAAGGTGCTGAGCACGCCGGAGAAGCCAACCTACTCCGGTATATTTGGTCATTTTCTGTTAACCTGCCAATTGAAGACATCTAAGAAGCATGAGTAATGGTTTTTGTTTGCGGGTAAGCCAATAAGGTTCTCGTTAAGAGAGTTTGGAATCGTTACAGGTCTACCGTGCGGTAAACTACCTCCTCGTGCCAGGGGTAAAAAGAAGAATCCCATAAAAGAGAAACCGTATTGGCCAACACTCTTTGGTAACCTAGAATCATGTCCAGTTGATTTGGCTATTAAGATGCTGAAAAGGCATACGATAACAGACAAGGATGAGAGAATCAAGTACGCATGCCTAGCTATCACCGCCTCGGTATTGTTACCATCCTCGCATATTCCAAAAATTGACGAGACCCATGTAGAACTTAACCGTGATCTTGGTTCATTCTTCGCTTATCCATGGGGACGGCTTGCTTTTGACATGGTGGTGTCAAGTGTTAGAAGAGATGTGCTGGCCCTGTCACAAAGCTCCATTGCAATTCAAGGATTTTTCCATTCTATTCAATTGGTCATTGTTGAAGCGGTGCCAACTATAGTGGAATTCGGGCAATCGAACGAATCATCATCCGCAACAGAATCTGACAGTAAAAATGATGCCCAGGCAGAAAAAAACCTAGAAAGTGCAAGTGGAACCAACAAAAAGAATACCGGGTTTAATCCCACATATGCAAGAGTACTGGATGAAGAAGCGGAGGTAACACGTTAACCATGAAATTTTCATTTTCTATTTATGATAGCGTGTATTTGACACTGTTACCTCGATAAGTTGACTGTTAACTTCTCAAAAAGATAGTATATTTGCTATAAACAGAAAACACTGTTACGGGACGGTGATTTATCTTTAAACAAATAATTAATACATAATAATCCTTTTTTCAGGTTGATGTCAAGTGTATCATCACAGAAGAAGAGGGTCCTTCCTGTCCAGAGGACACTTATGGCTGGTCAGACGAAGAAGAAGATGAGAAGGTTAACAACATGGTGAGGATGATTTCAGAAAATTTTGAGTTCAAGAAGGATTTATTCACTGGAGGGGTTTTAGAGGCTGAGTTAAGTAGAATGAAGTGTGAAGAGTTGGAGAAGAGAGAGAAGCGGGACAAACGGAAAGATAAGGGAGGTTCATCTTAAACAAGGCATCCACAAGGTTCTACTCTAGGTAATGCTGGGAGTATGATGGCTGATCACCATCTTTTGGCTGAATTGGTTGCAGTTAAGCTCAAGGTCAATTTTTCCTCTCTTGAGTCAAAAATAAACAAATCGGTGGAGGATTCGTTCAATGTTCTACAAACAACTTTGGAAATCTTCATGGAGGAAAAGCTGTAAAAAATGCAAGATGAAGTTATGAATGGCATACGTGAATGTCTAGAAAAACTTTCATCCGTGGACCCCCTTCATGCAGATGCTAATGTAGCGGGCTGTCCTGATGCTGATTTAGGTACCAGCAAAGACCCACCTACTAATGAAGGATTGGCTTCAAAGGATGGGCCAGAAGCTGAAGCCATTTCTGATGCATCCGATGCAATAAACGCTGTTCTGGGGTTTAAAACGAGACTGATTATCACGTAACCTGTTATTTATATGCGTAAAAGATTAATTTCTTAAATAACATGTTAACAATGAGGATATCTAATATTTGATATTCGTCACACAGGATGTTGGTGATCTTGTTAACGAACAAGACGTTGATCAAAATGTTGGTGATCCTGTTAACGAAAATATTGCACCCACTGTTAACGAACAAGACGTTTATAAAAATGCAGCTACGAGGATGGAGTGTGAAGGAGACACGATGGATGCGGTAAAACTATTCACTTTTTTCAATACAACTATTTGACTGTTAATTATATTGTTAACCGTTACATGGAATTGTTTGACTACCATATCAACTAGTGGAACACTCCGTATATCAACAATGACCCAGATTTTCTGTCGTCCATTCCTTCCTTCTCGCTTGGACTTTCACAGGACAATGTCAATACAGGTGATGTGGTACGCGACACAGAGGAAGGGAAAGATAAATCTGTTGCTGAAGAAATAGGTGATGAAGAAGATGAAACAGAAGAGGAGGAAGAAGAAGAAGAGCCTCGTAAGAGTAAGCGGCAGAGGACAGCACCAAACGTGCTTAAAGACTTCGAATGTGATAGAAGACTCATGGCAGTCTCACAAGATCCCCGTTCTATTCTACATGGATTTGACCCAGAGATCGACTATGCTACAAAGTTTGTCAAGCTACATACATTGTTGAAGAAGAAACTGTAAGTGTACCAATTAATTCAAGTAATATATACAGTTAGAGTGTTTAGAACAACAGAAAGTCTGATGTAGATTAAAATTCATATCTGATAATATCTTCTTTAGTCGTGTAACTTAAACTATAACATTTTGGATGGCAGTGCTATATACTTGCCCAAGGGGATTACCGTCACCAACAGAGATGTAGCCGACATAGCCGAACGTATGAAACTGACGTCCCCGAAAGTAAGTAGATACTTTTATCAAAATTACTATATTAATAGTAACTACAAATGTAATTTCACTTCTTTTTTGCAAGATGTTTGATGCGCTAATGCACTTGACACAGTTGATGTACAATAGAGAGCACGATCGCAGCCAAAATGTTCTCTTCTTTGATACGACTTTTGTGTCAATACTGATGAAACAACACACCAAATTTGCGAGGGTTGCATCTAAAGATAGGTCTCGTTTTAAGTTTGAAGAGGACATATTTGTTTATTTCAGGTTGGATAGCAACCCAGCGGTCGCGCCGCGTATTTACTTCCCTTTCAATCTGGATAAACAACACTGGGTTAGAGTGTGCGTTAACAATTCGGCCATGACAGTTTATGTCCTTGATTGCAATATTGGATTTCGCTCAGATACTTCCGTTAAGAAAGATCTTAACCCAATATCGCTGATGATTCTGTATATTCTGAAAAAAACCCCTTTCAAAAATATGGTGTCACACACAAAACCTTATACGGTTGTGAGGATCAAAGGTATATCTCATAATGGAATTTATGCTGACTCTGGAGTTACATCATTGCTTCTGATCTAAGCACATTCAGTGAGTGGGATTGAAGGATGCAAAGGGGTGACACCAGATATCATTGCTTGGGAATCTCAAAGACTTGCGGTTATGTTTTTTGAGAAATTTGTGGATAGCATCGAAGCTAATTGACTGCTACTCTTTATTAAGTTTTATGATGCGTATTTTATGAACTCTTAAGTATGTTGAACTACATTTTGTAAAATACTATGTTCTATCTCGGTTATGTGTAAACGATTTGGGTTTATGTGTACGTGTTTTCCTACAGTTGGTAATATTTGATTTAGCTGTTATATCAACCAAAATGATGGTCACATAATATGAAACAGATATTACATAGGATGCTTATATTGATCAAAATGGATACATATTTTTTCAATTATCTAGATTTGATTTAGACGTTACAACATCCAAAAGGATGTAAACATAATCTAAAAAAGTTACTAGCAAATATCATATAATGATCAATATGTACATTTCCCATAGATGAAGGGCATAATATTCTAATGCCATTAAGGCATTACAAAAGAGAACGGGGTAGCGTTTTATGGTTTATCTTAATATAACACATAAAAAAAAACCTCATTCTAATGCCATTAAGGCAATACAAAAGATAACATATCAGCATTTAAGGGTTTACCTTAATATAACACATCAAAAACCCCATTTCCGAATTACTTATCATACCAAAAAAAAGTTGAAAACGTCCCGCTTCACCATTGCCGCCCATCTCCCACCAACTTCATATATACTTCATATAGGCATTTTACAAGTTGCGTGATTGTGATCCAGGCCCCCACACCTGCTACAAACAGTTACACGCCTTCTCACTCCACCTTGTTATAAACATAATTAGTAACGAGATAAAACATTTCTTAACAACTAACATGGTTAAAACATGTTATAATATATTATGTCCGATAAAATAACTAGTTACTGTGATACTAACCCTAAACACTCCACGAGAAAATATCTGTTGTTTCCTAGGACGGCCTGGTGGTCGTCTAGTCGCTAGAGGAAGCAAATTGATTTCCAGAAGATGATCATTCGCAGCCGGTGTATTAATAACCCCAGGGACTGGGTAAACACTGTTTGTATACGCCATTCTCCAAATCCCAGAAGTGAATACGGTGCTTGCGAGTGTATCAACATTTTTTTTTGTCATCGCTGAAGCTACTGCATGAGAGCATGAGATCTTCAAAAGCTGAAACTCGCAGCATGAACAAGTTTTGCAAACCAAATCCACATGGTATGAACCACCGAGCTTCGTATGAATCTCAAACTCGTTTTCATTAATAGGCTGCACCTCAAAGCCGGTTGATTTTTCGAAATTTTCGGAGATTATTTCGAAAAGTCTTCGGGGTCACAGGACTGTTTGCCGCCGATGAAAGTTCACGTCTTTTGGAAAACCATCTAGTCAACGTTGATCTTATATATTCAATGAGCGGAATAATTGGAAAACCACGGGCTTCTCTTAATACTGCATTCAGAGATTCCGCAACATTGCTTGTCATTATATTATATTTCGTTCCGTTGAAATGAGAATGAGCCCAATGTTCAAGACCAACATCCATCAAATAACCTGCACATGCAATATCAGTTTCTTTAATCTCATTGAAGTGAGAATAAAACTCAGGCAAACTAAACGCGCGAGCAGCTCTTGACACAAGGTATCCCAAATGCTTTTTCTTGAATATTGTTTGTATGTTCCTTTGAAGATGCAAAATGCAGGCACAATGTTTGCTCTTATGATACACCTGCACATAAAAAACAATGTACATTACATTACATCTAACATTTTGTTTCCATCGCTAATATTCTATATAACCATTAATTTAGACGAAAACAAATAAAATAAGTGGTACCATTCCGTAATCCATACTTTTAAAGCGCAACTATATACGATAGCATTATAACAATTATAAGGTATAAAACTTTCACCTTTTGTAATCCCGCGTAAATAGAGTTGTGATGATCTGAAATAAATACGGTATCATCTTCATCGGGCACCACTGCCAACATTTTCTCAAAGAACCATGTCCACGACTTATCGTTCTCTCCATCTACAATAGCAAAAGCTAGAGGGTATATTTGATAATTCCCGTCTTGGGCACTGGCCGTCAATAAACATCCTGTGTACTTCCCCTTCAAATGAGTTCTATCGATTATTACAACCTTTCGCATGTATGCATACCCAAGAACACTTGCACCAAATGCAAAGAAAAGGTACTTAAATCTCTGGCCAAGACCTTCATCGTATGATGTTTCCAAGCTTACTATAGTCCCTGGATTCGAATTTACCAATTCTTGAAGGTATAATGGCAGTAAGCGATATGACTCCCCTTCTGCCCCTCTCACATATTTTGATGCTATTTCCCTTGATCGCCATGCTTTCCAGTAGGATATTGGCACGTCATGCTCATTCTGCATTATTTTACGGACCTCAAATGGACATGGACCCATTCCTCGCCCCATAAAATTTGATTTCATAATACCGCTAATCATTGCTTCACTCGCTACTCGCTGGTATCCTCCTCTCTCATCTACAGTACATAAATGTTGTAATGTTGCCTTCCTAACCTGGAACCATCCACAACATGAAATCTTGGCGGCATATACACGCCAAGGACACCCCTCACCGTTGCATTTCATCGTCACCTTTTCTGGACTAGACCTTATGGTGCGGTAATGAAACTTCTGCTTTAATGCATACAATGCCATATGGAGCTTGAATGCGTCAATGTCATTGAACACCATACCGATATATAGTTCACTGTCGGGATTATTAAAACAGTCTTCTGCAAAAAAAATAACAATGAACAATTTAGTATGACTGTAACTTTGAAACTTACACTGTTAATTTATTGGGTACCGGAATATCAATTGAGATATCATCCAAAACATATTATAATAATGCAGAATATGAAAATGTAAATGTTTGGATATCAATTTGTTTTAAAAAACTCAAAACTCACCTTCTGATGATGAATCAGAAGATATAACAACATCTACACCTGGTGTAGTGGTATTGAGACTGGGTTGTCCTATATCCAAGTTAAAGTAATCCTCAAACATCTTCCCTTTCCCTTTATCCACTATAGAAGGACGAACAATTGGTGTATCTTTGGGTTCAGATTCTTTTCCATTATCTCCTTCATCTGTTTCATAAACAGCTCAAAATGTTAGAAACAATGTATTAAGAAATTTTGACTGAATGCAATGTTAATGGGCATAAGCGAAAGATTACCAGTATTTGAAACCGCATTTGCTACAACGAATTCTTCTGCTATGGAGTCATTGCTGTCATCACCCTCGAACCGTATGATATCATTGTTGTTCTCTTTGGGAACACCATCTTTATCGCACTTTACGGTTGAAGAATCCGATGAATTTATAACATTTTTTTCATCGCACAACAAATGGCTTGGAGTCAACATTTCAGTTAGCACAACATGGATTCTGTTTAATACCTCCATTTCTTTCTGAGTGGCTAACTCCTCCATAACTCTCTGGCTTCCAATAATAACACCTTCTGCCAATAAATCTGAGATTTCAGAACATTAACACAACCAAAACGTTATATACACGGTATTTTATATTACTTCCGTTATCACAAAAAGTAAAGAATAACAAATAAATTAACGGGTAACCTATTTTGTTGTTATCCAACTTTCTATGTAGCTCGTCTACATCAGTTGAGCTCCTACCAACTGTGAAATTACCACGTTTAAAAAATTTGTATCTCTCAACGTGATACAAACCAACTGTAACACACAGCGTAAGATCTTCAGTTTGAAGCTTAACAGCCATGAAATTTGTCACGTCCTCGTCGCATGAGATGTCTATAGGAGGGTTCCGGGAAATATTCCCAGCAGTCAACCGTTCCGGATACTGGTAGGTTAACGCAAGAGGCTTGTGGTTATCCAGATCGTACCAGCTCCTAATCATCCCCACAAGTGATGAGTATGTCTGATTCCCAAGGATCTTAACACCGTATGACATTGCTCCATTTTCATTTTTGAAGATCCATAAGTCCCCATCACCCCTCTCCCAAACTCCTCTCACGAGATATGTTAAAAGAACCATTTTTAGTCCCTGATAAACCATGAAAAAAAGAACATGAACGTTAAAGAAAATATTTGAGAGATAACATTACTAAATACAGTAAACAATAAATGAACTTCCATAAAAGGTAGTACATAGGAACAAATTTATTATCATACCTCAGGATCTGCAACTGTTTGTATTTTTGTTGTTGACATAAGAAGTATTTGAAACACAAAAACAAAACATTTAAATGGTGGACCACATCGAACAGTTGACTACGAAAATGGAAGAAATGATATTTAATGCCTCTTACCAAATTGTTAATGGACTTACAGCTCAGACCGAATTGCTCTCAAATCAGAAGAATGCTTGCTATTTCTTCTTGCTTTCAAACCCTGTAAAAGTTACGGAGCATGTGGCCGAATTACCATTTGAGATATTTTCTCTGATGTTAAATGTATATATACATGGGTAACTATGCCGATAACATATACATACACATATGTGTACATATTGGAGTGGCGGACGAAATCTAGAAAAAAATCTACGCATTAAATGAGAATCGGCTGGAGTATCTCTGAAGATACACGTAATCCTGAACAGTGACCTGTTTGCAGAGTAGGTCACTGTTGCTATCAGTAAGTGTCGATGACAATGAGACTAGTTCGGTCTTTTTTTGTGTGGCGCGCTACAGTGATTCCGGGTTTTTCAAAAGTGATATATATATCGCTAATTTCGATCAGATTTGAGTATATAGAGCTAATTATCTCTTTTTATTAATTAGTAAATTATATATATATATATATATATATATATATATATATATATATATATCCAAAATTATGATGAATTAATTCTTCTATTTTTATTTTAATAAGAAGTATATTTATTTTTTTGAAAATATCTTTTTTCAAATTAATATATTTTCTCTTTCTCATAAAAACGAAAAAAAAATACATTTTTTATTTTTTATTTTTTGTCAACAATATTGGATATAGGGATCCAAACTGCGATACTAAGTTCACATAACACAAGTCGTTCGACTGCAGACTCGCACATCGAGCAAGTTTATATATCCTAACATGTTCAGAAGCAAGTGAAATTGAAAAAGAGTGAATAAGTCCTTACACTTGTAGAATTTTTCCAAATCCATAGCAAAACCAAACCACTTTATTAGTGTAGAGATTATTTTTATTAGTTGAAAATATTATGTAACAAAAGTTGTTTTTGATATTCTGTGTGCGAGTATATCAAACTTTGAATGCAGGCGAAAATGCTCTCGTGTAGCCTTTTTGCCCGTATCATATGTTCCTGGTTTCCATCTCACTATAATACCATCTAAATCCTACAGGTTTATCTATTTCTTTCCAAAATCAGTCACTGAAACAATAATATCCAAAGATCTTGGAAACCTCCAAATATAAAGTACAATCAAACCGGCATACCTGCAAATAATCGGTGAGTACCATTTTCCATACCATCCCATTACGGCATCACTTAATTTTTTTAGGAGATTGCTAAAAAATTATTTAAAATTTGGCTTTAAATGCAAAACTAACATCTATTAAAATCATTTTACAAAAGTAACCCATGAAATTAGTGAAATTACAAAACCGTCATTTTGACATAAAAATAATGTACAAATATAAATTATGTTAAAGTCTTTGCAAAATCTACTAACGTACCGAAAAATCTGCATTGTTTTTTTTGTGGGTACAAAACAGACTTTTCGAAAAATATATTTTTTAAACAAAAACAAAGCAGACTTCCTGCGAAGTTTGCTTTATACACAAAAAACAACGCATACTTCTCGAAAAATCTGCTTTGTTAACTAAATACAACATATTTCCTGAGAATTTTGATTTATAAAAACAACGTAGACTTTTCGGAAAGTATTCTTTGTTAATAAATTATCTACAATCAAATTAAAATCATGAAATCTATAAATTTCTAAAAAATTGTTATTAACAAAATTTATATACATATCAAACAAATAAAAGTAATACTAAATTCAAAAATAAGGAGATTAGATTTGAACAAATGGTATCACATGTTTGATAGTTTTTATTATTCTGTGTTATGGGTTTAAGTAGTTGACGTTTGTGTACAGAATTCATGTTAAAATTTGAAATATCATGTGATAAGATTGAAAGTTTAGATTTACAATTTTTAAGGGGAAATTGTTTGAGTTAAGTATTGACTTACATATCTTTACTAAATTCATCAATTTTTTAATAAAAGTTTCACATATTTACTAAAAATTATTATTTACAGTTTAGGGTTTCGCAAATTTCTCGAAAATTTTATCACAAAAATACAAATAAGACTTCTCGAAGAAGTCTCACAGACCAAAAATTATATTCAACTAAACCGGTTTTATTCGATTTAGGGTTTATGGTTGTGCAAACTTCACAAACAATAATTTAACCAACCGGTAAAAGCAGACTTCTTGATAAATTTTTCTTATAGACAAAAAGGCTGACGATGTATTTATTCTTCAGAATTATCGTATAACACTAGATACTGCTAGAACTAATGTCATCCTTGATTTATCCATGCATGTGAAATTGCAAACGTATTTCCCCCCAAGTTTGAAAGTTCAAAACCAATTTACCCCTTGTTGTTGGGTTAGTTGGTTTAGGAAATGAACTGGTCGATATCGAACCAAGTAACTTGTAATCCATACCAAAATCCACCTGGGTTCGAAGACCACGATCCGACCCAATCATTCTGTTCAGTTACATAGTTAATGAAAAATCCCCAAATCGACTCTCTAAGAACCCTAACATGAGAAAGGGGAGAAAGGAGGAAAATTGAGGCCTTTGAAGGATTTCTATGGATCGAAATAAGGGTATTCCAAGTGAAGGTAGAGACAGCGATTCGTCATCTAATGAACAAGGATAATATTTTGGTGAGGATGAAAGTGGCAAATATCTCTCAGATGGCTCAAAAAGCTACATTTAATGGTAAGGTTCTCTCCCTCTCAATGTCATATTCTCTCTTTTTCTCTCTTTCTCTCATATTCTCTCTCTCTCTCATATTCTCTCTTGCTCTCTCTCTCTCTCATATTCTTTCTTGCTCTCCCTCTCTCTCATATTCTCGCTTGCTCTCTCTCTCATATTCTCTCTTGCTCTCTCTCTCTCTCTCATATTCTCTCTTGCTCTCTCTCTCTCTCATATTCTCTCTTGCTCTCTCTCTCTCTCATATTCTTTATTTCTCTCTCTCTCTCTCTCTCTCTCTCTCTCTCTCTCTCTCTCTCTCTCTCTCTCTCTCTCTCTCTCTCTTTCTCTCTTTCTCTTTCTCTTTCTCTTTCTCTCCTTGATGAGGAAATCAGGTCGTACATCCAGCCAGGAGACCAGAGTGGCCGATCAGGAAGCTTGCCCAAGATAGCCGGACCATCTGGCACGTCTGCCGGACAAAGCAGTATCGCCGGACCCTCAATCAATAGGACAAACCGGTCAACATTGCCGGCGGAGAGGCCCAAGCTTCCGGCACACTTGGTGGCGACGTGGATGACACCACCGGTCCCCTTGGTGATGCCACCAACTCCGGGATCAACTTGGCCGGTCCTGAAGGCATCCCGGCCAGTACCTCGCACATTCCAGCCGGTACAGCCGATCCAGTCGAGTGCACGAGCAATTCAACTTCTACACAAGGAAACTCGGACCAGATAAGCTACCAGCTTCAGGACATGCATCTAGAGGAAGTATCCACACCAGTAGTGCCACCAGAAGCAATGACAAGAAGCAGATCAAGGGCACTCTTCCACAAATTCAGCTTATGGATCGACAAGCTCCTAGAGGAAGATCGACTAAGGACAATGGGCCAGAAGTGCAAAGTAGAGTCCAAAGGCTTCTCAACAACACAAGGAACATCAGAGACTTGGGCTTTAGTGGCAAGAGAGGTCAGGGCCCAAAGATTTTTAACCCTACTCCAAGTCGAAAGACTAGGAGCAAGGCGCGTGCATGCCACAAGGACGGCCACCTTCCATTTCTTGGCCGTGAGGTAAGTTAAGGTAAGTTTCAATTCGAATATATGTCTCTTTCTGTTTTGCAGGGTAGGATCTAGATTCTTTACATTTTTGAGTCAAGAACATTTTAGGAATAGGTCCTTTTTCGGTTATACACTTTTGTATCTTTTCTATTTATGCACTTTTGTAAACTTTCCTTTTCTTTATTTGAGTCGACCCTAAAAGGTCAAGCTGTCAAGCATATTAATAAGGCTCTTTCCAGCATTGTAGTTCGACAACCTTTTTGATATTAATAAAGTGCGAATTTTCTCTTTATAAGTTTTTCTCTCAAAGAAGCTTGTGCGCTTAGAACCTAGTTGAGACCAGCCCTCCTAGCTCTAAGTTTGTGATTTATCACGAGGTTCATCACCCCTCGTGTGGTTCCCTTCACCCCTCCATCGTTTACCAACCAGAAAACCCCTATCCAGAAGCCTAAGGTTGAGTTTCTCACCTAATCTTCTACAAACAGCCCACGCGCATACATCCTTGAATCAAGGCTTCTATCATTTTGGTATCAGAGCTTAAAGCTCCTAAACCAGGTTGTTTCTATCCTTTTGCTTGTTTTGTTTTTAGTTCTTGCATTAGTTTAAGTCGCATTCAAGAAAAATAAAAAAAATAACACCAAACTCCAAACCGAGTGCATCTAGCCTTCTACGTGTATCACTAGGGTTTAGATTCACTTTTGCATTGCCATTCACGTTTTTCTTTTTGTTAGAATCATATTTCCATTATTTTTAAGTCAAATTAAATAGAAAAGAAAAAGAAAATAGAAAAAATACCTAAGGGATTCGATTTGGACAGCTAGCAATAGTTGTCAAGAAAGTTTCCTTTTTTCAAATCTTCATATTTTTGAATTTCCAATTCTCAGATTTTTTCCTTTTTGCATTTTTCGAATCCCCCCTTATAAAAGAAAACCCTCCTAATAATTTAGGAGTATCATAACTTGTCTTCTTTCTTTTAGCACAATGGCAGAAGAAAATAGAGAAGCAACCGAAGCCATGATGGCCATGTTCACCACACTCCAAACACAACTCGCATCCATAGGCGAGAGATTGGCGAGAGATTGGAACGCGTGGAGAGGCCTGTGAGATTCCAGGCCATAAGGCACGTGAGAGCTTAGCAAGACCGTCCTGAGGGTCCTGAGCACCTTAGGACACGGCACGAACAGAAGGAACCCCAGTCAGATGGAGATGAGGACACACAACCTCATAACTATCACCATAGGCCGAGAGGACCTCCGCGGCAACCAGAGGCAGAAGATGATGGCTTCAAGCCATATGGTCTTCACCAGAGACCAAGGATGCCTCCCTAGACATCATGAGGATGGAGATGAACACGCATACAACCGGGTAACTCATCCTGATGTTAAGCTAACTCCTCCAAGTTTTGCAGGAAAAGTAGACCCTGAGGCTTACCTAGATTGGGAAAGAAGAATGGATCATATCTTTGATCATTACAACCAACCAAGGCCTAGGAGAGGCAGTAGCACAACTCATGGACAATGCCCTCATCTGGTGGGATCGTGAGGTATCTGACAGAAGGAGGAAGAGAATGAGGCCCATAGACTCATGGGTCAACATGAAAGACCTCATGCGACAAAGGTTTGTTCCACCTTACTTTCATAGAGACTTGCAACGTCGTTTTCGTACTCTTAAGCAGGGTACCAGATCAGTAGAGGATTACTATGAAGAGTTCGAGAAGCTAAGGAACAGATTGGAGCTCAATGATGATGAAGAAGCATTGATGGCACAATTCTTGAATGGACTCCAAGAAAGAATCAGCCGCAAGGTGGAAAGGCAAATCTACAATGACTTCAAAGACTTGTTCCACCTATCTGTCCAGGCTGAGCAGCACATCAAACGTAAGAGTCAAGACATCCGCATCAAGCCTAAGACACTTTGGGCACTAAGACAGTGGACAAAGGCAAAAGCGTAGAGATCGAGTCAAGGTTCAAGAGCAAGCCTCCTGAACCCACCCGTGACCAGAGAGAGCCTGGTAAGTCTTCTAACCCTCAAAGATCACGTGACATAACTTGTTTCAAGTGCAGGGGACGTGGACACATCTCAAGGGAGTGCCCAAACAACCGAGTCATGCTGATTACGGAGGCAGGAGAGTATGAGTCCCAAGATGAAGAGGACTATGAGCCAGAAGGAGAGTATGGTGACATTGAGTACCCTGATGTGGGGGAAGTGCTGGTCACTAGACGTATCCTCAGTGCAATGGTGGATCCTTCAGAGACCATCCAAAGGGAGAACATCTTCCACAGCCGTTGCACCATCAAGGGCAAGGTATGTAACCTCATCATAGATGGTGGTTCTTGCACTAACGTTGCTAGTGCATATATGGTTGATAAGCTAGGTCTAGAGAAGACAAGGCATCCTCGACCATATAGACTGAGATGGCTGGATGACAAAGTGGAGCTCAAGATCCATGAGCAAGTCACTGTGCCATTCAGTGTGGGCAAGTACCAAGACCAAGTCGTGTGCGACGTGGTGCCCATGCAAGCTGGCCATCTTCTACTAGGAAGACCATGGCAGTTTGACAAAGAGACCAGGCATGATGGCCGAACCAATCTCTACACTTTTGTGCATGACAAAAGAAAGGTCAGCTTGGCTCCTCTTACACCTGCCCAGGTACATGAGCTACAACTCCAAATGAGTAAGGAAAAGAAACTTATCAAGTCTAATTTTCTTATTCAACAAGCCATGTCCGGAGAGCTTTAGCCTCGAAGGATTTAATGTTACTAATGGTCTTCAAAGAAGTTTTGAGTGTAGAACAGGGACAGGTAGAGCTACCTCCTCAAGTGGCAACTCTCCTCAACAAGTTCCAGGATGTATTCCCAGAGGAGATACCAGCAGGCTTGCCTCCTTTACGTGGCATAGAACACCAGATTGATCTAGTGCCCGGAGCAGCCCTGCCCAACCGGCCAGCCCTGCCCAACCGGCCAGCCTACCGGATGAGTCCAGAGGAGTCCAAGGAGCTTGAGAAGCAAGTCAAGGAGCTCCTAGAGAAAGGATATGTTCGAGAGAGCCTCAGTCCATGTGCCGTACCAGTGCTACTAGTGCCCAAGAAGGATGGGACTTGGCGCATGTGCGTGGACTGCCAAGCAATCAACAACATCACAGTCAAGTACAGGCATCCAATACCACGACTGGATGACATGCTAGATGAGCTGAGTGGAGCCACGGTCTTCTCCAAGATAGACCTCAAAAGTGGATACCACCAGGTAAGAGTGAAGGAAGGTGATGAGTGGAAGACTGCTTTCAAGACAAAGCAAGGGCTCTACGAGTGGACAGTCATGCCATTTGGCTTGACTAATGCCCCAAGCACCTTCATGCGCCTTATGAACAAGTTCTTAGGGCGTACATCAGTAAGTTCGTAGTAGTTTATTTTGATGACATACTTGTTTATAGTAAGTGCCTACGGGAACACCTCACACATCTTGAGATGATCCTTAAAACCCTTCGACAAGAAAGAAGAGCTTTATGCCAATCTCAAGAAGTGCACCTTTTGTACTGATAAGCTTGTCTTTTTAGGTTTTGTTGTGAGTTCACAGGGCCTACAGGTTGATGAAGAGAAGATTCGAGCCATACAAGAATGGCCAACACCAGGAAACATCAGCCAAGTAAGGAGCTTCCACGGACTGGCCAGCTTCTATAGGAGATTCGTGCCCAACTTCAGCAGTATTGCCTCACCACTGACGGCAGTAGTGAAGAAGAACGTGGGATTCAGCTGGGGAGAAGCTCAGGAGAAGGCATTCCAGGCCTTGAAGGACAGCCTTACACACGCACCAGTGCTAGTCCTTCCCGACTTCAACAAGACGTTTGAAGTGGAGTGTGATGCCTCTGGAATAGGCATAGGAGCAGTGCTAACCCAAGGAGGGAGACCAGTGGCATACTTCAGTGAGAAGCTAGGTGGTGCCTCACTGAACTACCCCACTTATGACAAGGAGCTTTATGCCCTTGTCCGAGCATTGGAGACTTGGCAGCATTACTTGCTGTCCAAGGAGTTTGTGATCCACACTGATCACGAGACTCTCAAACACCTCAGAGGGCAAACCAATCTCAAGAGGAGACATGCCAGGTGGATGGAGTTCATAGAGACCTTCCCGTACATCATCAAGTACAAGAAGGGCAAAGACAATGTGGTAGCCGATGCACTATCAAGGAGGTTTGCCTTGATATCAACCATGGAGGCAAAGGTCCTAGGATTCGAGCACATCAAGGATCTATACAAGGATGATCCTGACCTTGCTGAGAGCTACAAGGAGTGTAGCACAGGGAGTCATGGCAAATTCTACATCCATGAGGGATTCTTGTTCCGAGAAAGAAGGCTGTGCATACCACAGGGATCACTAAGGGAGCTTATCATCCGAGAAGCTCATGGAGGAGGACTCATGGGCCACTTTGGTGTCGACAAGACTCTAGCAGTGGTCAAGGAGCACTTCTACTGGCCACACATCAAGAGGACAGTAGAAGCACATTGTGCAAGATGCATTACTTGCAAGAAGGCAAAGTCCCGAGTGCAACCTCACGGGTTGTATCTCCCACTGCCCATACCAACACATCCATGGGTGGACATCTCGATGGATTTTGTTCTAGGTCTGCCCAAGATCAACCACAAAGATGCAATCTTTGTAGTGGTGGACAGATTCTCCAAGATGGCACACTTCATCCCATGTGCCAATGTCAATGATGCCACACAAACAGCTGAGCTGTTCTTCAGGGAGATAGTACGGCTTCATGGAGTGCCAAGGACCATCGTATCAGACAGGGACACCAAGTTCCTCAGCCATTTCTGGAGGACCCTTTGGAGAAAGCTAGGCACGAAGCTACTCTTCTCAACCACTTGCCATCCTCAAACCGATGGCCAAACTGAAGTTGTCAACAGGACCTATCAACTCTTCTCAGAACAACACTAGGGAAGAACCTAAAGACTTGGGTGGAGTGCCTGCCATTCATTGAGTTCGCCTACAACCGAGCCGTGCACTCAGCAACCAAGAAGACCCCATTTGAAGTGGTATACGGTTCAACCCTCTCACCCCATTGGAGCAAACACCACTGCCACCAGCTGAGATGACCAACCTCAACGGAGCATCCAAAGCAGAGTTCATAAGGAGGTTACACCAGAAGGTAGCAGAAAACTTGGAGAAGAGGACCGGACAGTACGTGACTCATGCCAACAAAGGAAGAAAGGAGGTGATCTTTCAACCAGGCGATTGGGTGTGGCTACACCTACGGCAGGAGAGGTTCCCAAACCTAAGGAGTTCCAAGCTAGCACCAAGAGGAGATGGACCATTCAGAGTGCTCGAGAGGATCAACAACAACGCCTACCGGATCGAGCTTCCAGGTGAGTTTAATGTGTCCAATACGTTCAATGTTACTGACTTGGCCCCTTTCCATGCAGATGATCCAGTTTTGAGGACAAAACCTACTGAAGAGGGAGGGAATGATGAGGACATCAGGTCGTACATCCAGCCAGGAGACCAGACTGGCCGACCAGGAAGCTTGCCCGAGACAGCAGGACCATCTGGCGCGCCTGCCGGACCAGACAGTACCGCCGGACCCTCGACCTATAGGACCAGACCGGTCAACATCGCCGGCGGAGAGGCCCAAGCTTCCGGCACACTTGGTGGGGACGTGAATGACACCGCCGGTCCCCCTGATGACACCGCCGACTCCGGGATCAACTTGGCCGGTCCTGAAGTCATTCCGGCCAGTACCGCGCACAATCCAGCCGGTACAGGCCATCCAGCCGAGTACACGCACACTTCCACTTCTACACAAGAGGACTCGGACCAAATGAGCTACCAGCTCCAGGACATGCACTTAGAGGAAGTATCTACACCAGTGGTACCTCCAGGAGCAATGACAAGAAGCAGATCAAGAGCACTCTTCCACAAATTCAGCTTATGGGTCGACAAGCTTCTAGAGGAAGAGCAGCTAAGGACAATGGGCCAGAAGAGCAAATTAGAGTCCAAAGGCTTCTCAACAACACAAGGAACATCAGAGACTTGGGCTTTAGTGGCAAGAGAGGTCAGGGCCCAAAGATATTTAACCCTACTCCAAGTCGAAGACTAGGAGCAAGGCGCGTGCATGCCACAAGGACGGCCACCTTCCATTTCTTGGCCGTGAGGTGAGTTAAGGTAAGTTTACATTCGAATATATGCCTCTTTCTGTTTTGCAGGGTAGGATCTAGTTGCTTTACATTTTTGAGTCAAGAACATTTTAGGAATAGGTCCTTTTTCGGTTATACACTTTTGTATTTTTCCTTTTGTGCACTTTTGTAAACTTTCCTTTTTCTTTATTTGAGTCGACCCTAGAAGGTCAAGCTGTCGAGCATATTAATAAGGCTCCTTCCAGCATTGTAGTTCGACAACCTTTTTGATTATTAATAAAGTAGAACTTTTTCCCTACAAGTTTTCTCTCTAAGAATCTTGTGCGCTTAGAACCTAGTTGAGACCAGCCCTCCTAGCTCTAAGTTTGTGATTTATCACGAGGTTCATCACCCCTCGTGTGGTTCACTTCACCCTTCCATCTTTACCAACCAGAAAACCCCCATCCAGAAGCCTAAGGTTGAGTTTCTCACCTAATCTTCTACAAACAGCCCACGCGCATACATCCTTGAATCAAGGCTTGTATCAATTGTCCTTAGCTGCTCTTCCTCTAGGAGCTTGTCGACCCATAAGCTGAATTTGTGGAAGAGTGCACTTGATCTGCTTCTTGTCATTGCTCCTTGAGGTACCACTGGTGTAGATACTTCTTCTAGGTGCATGTCCTGGAGCTGGTAGCTCATTTGGTCCGAGTCCTCTTGTGTGGAAGTGGAGATGCGCGTGTACTCGGCTGGATCGGCTGTACCGGCTGGATTGTGCGCTGTACTGGCCGGGATGCCTTCAGGACCGGCCAAGTTG
>JAEVFF010000482.1:0-19570 GCA_018901945.1 Pugionium dolabratum
CAACTCATGGACAATGCCCTCATCTGTAGGGATCGTGAGGTATCTGACAGAAGGAGGAAGAGAATGAGGCCCATAGACTCATGGGTCGACATGAAAGACCTCATGCGACAAAGGTTTGTTCCACCTTACTTTCATAGAGACTTGCAACATCGTTTTCGTACTCTTAAGCAGGATACCAGATCAGTAGAGGAGTACTATGAAGAGTTCTAGAAGCTAAGGAACAGATTGGAGCTCAATGATGATGAAGAAGCATTGATGGCACAATTCTTGGATGGACTCCAAGAAAGGATCAGCCGCAAGGGGGAAAGGCAAATCTACAATGACTTCAAAGACTTGTTCCACCTATCTGTCCAGGCTGAGCAGCACATCAAACGTAAGAGCCAAGACATCCGCAACAAGCCTAAGACACCTTGGGCACCAAGCAACATGCCCAAGACCGTAGACAAAGGCAAGAGCATAGAGATCGAGTCAAGGTTCAAGAGCAAGCCTCCTGAACCCACCCGTGACCAGAGAGAGCGTGGTAAGTCTTCTAACCCTCAAAGATCACGTGACACCACTTGTTTCAAGTGTAGGGGTCGTGAACACATCTCAAAGGAGTGCCCAAACAACTGGGTCATGTTGATTATGGAGGCTGGAGAATATGAGTCCCAAGATGAAGAGGACTATGAACCAGAAGAGCAGTATGGTGACATTGAGTATCCTGATGTGGGGGAAGTGCTGGTCACTAGACGCATTCTCAGTGCAATGGTGGATCCTTCAGAGACCATCCAAAGGGAGAACATCTTCCACAGTCGTTGCACCATCAAGGGCAAGGTATGTAACCTCATCATAGATGGTGGTTCTTGCACTAACGTTGCTAGTGCATATACGGTTGATAAGCTAGGTCTAGAGAAGACAAGGCATCCTCGACCATATAGACTGAGATGGCTGGATGACAAAGTGGAGCTCAAGATCCATGAGCAAGTCACTGTGCCATTCAGTGTGGGCAAGTTCCAAGACCAAGTCGTGTGCGACGTGGTGCCCATGCAAGCTGGCCATCTTCTGCTAGGAAGGCCATGGCAGTTTGACAAAGAGACCAGGCATGATGGCCGAACCAATCTCTACACTTTTTTGCATGACAAAAGAAAGGTCAGCTTGGCTCCTCTTACACCTGCCCAGGTACATGAGCTACAACTCCAAATGAGTAAGGAAAAGAAACTTATCAAGTCTAATTTTCTTATTCAACCAAGCCATGTCTGGAGAGCTTTAGCCTCGAAGGATTTAATGTTACTAATGGTCTTCAAAGAAGTTTTGAGTATAGAACAGGGACAGGTAGAGCTACCTCCTGAAGTATCAAATCTCCTCAACAAGTTCCAGGATGTGTTTCCAGAGGAGATACCGGCAGGTTTGCCTCCTTTACGTGGCATAGAACACCAGAACGACCTAGTGCCCGGAGCAGCCCTGCCCAACCGACCAGCCTACCGGATGAGTCCAGAGGAGTCCAAAGAGCTTGAGAAGCAAGTCAAAGAGCTCCTGGAGAAGGGATATGTTCGAGAGAGCCTCAGTCCATGTGCTGTACCAGTGCTACTAGTGCCCAAGAAGGATGGGACTTGGCGCATGTGCGTGGACTGCCGAGCAATCAACAACATCACAGTCAAGTATAGGCATCCAATACCACGACTGGATGACATGCTAGATGAGCTGAGTGGAGCCACGGTCTTCTCCAAGATAGACCTCAAAAGTGGATACCACCAGGTAAGGATGAAGGAAGGTGATGAGTGGAAGACTGCTTTCAAGACAAAGCAAGGGCTCTACAAGTGGACAGTCATGCCATTTGGCTTGACTAATGCCCCAAGCACCTTCATGCGCCTTATGAACCAAGTTCTTAGGGTGTACATCAGTAAGTTTGTAGTAGTTTACTTTGATGACATATTGTTTATAGTAAGTGCCTACGGGAACACCTCACACATCTTGAGATGGTACTTAAAACCCTTCGACAAGAAGAGCTTTATGCCAATCTCAAGAAGTGCACCTTTTGTACTGATAAACTTGTCTTTTTAGGTTTTGTTGTAAGTTCACAGGGCCTACAGGTTGATGAAGAGAAGATTCGAGCCATACAAGAATGGCCAACACCAGGCAACATCAGCCAAGTAAGGAGCTTCCACGGATTGGCCAGCTTCTATAGGAGATTCGTGCCCAACTTCAGCAGTATTGCCTCACCATTGACGGCAGTAGTGAAGAAGAACGTGGGATTCAGCTGGGGAGAAGCTCAGGAGAAGGCATTCCAGGCCTTGAAGGACAGCCTTACACATGCACCAGTGCTAGTCCTGCCCGACTTCAACAAGACGTTTTGAAGTGGAGTGTGATGCCTCTGGAATAGGCATAGGAGCAGTGCTAACCCAAGGAGGGAGACCAGTGGCATACTTCAGTGAGAAGCTAGGTGGTGCCTCACTGAACTACCCCACTTATGACAAGGAGCTTTATGCCCTTGTCCGAGCATTGGAGACTTGGCAGCATTACTTGCTGTCAAAGGAGTTTGTGATCCACACTGATCACGAGACTCTCAAACACCTCAGAGGGCAAACCAATCTCAAGAGGAGACATGCCAGGTGGATGGAGTTCATAGAGACCTTTCCGTACGTCATCAAGTACAAGAAGGGCAAAGACAATGTGGTAGCCGATGCACTATCAAGGAGGTTTGCCTTGATATCAACCATGGAGGCAAAGGTCCTAGGATTCAAGCACATCAAGGACCTATACAAGGATGATCCTGACTTTGCTGAGAGCTACAAGGAGTGTGGCACAGGGAGTCATGGCAAGTTTTACATCCATGAGGGATTCTTGTTCCGAGAAAGAAGGCTGTGCATACCACAAGGATCATTAAGGGAGCTTATCATCCGAGAAGCTCATGGAGGAGGACTCATGGGCCACTTTGGTGTCGACAAGACTCTAGCAGTGGTCAAGGAGCACTTCTACTGGCCACACATCAAGAGGACAGTAGAAGCTCATTGTGCAAGATGCATCACTTGCAAGAAGGCAAAGTCCCGAGTGCAACCTCACGGGTTGTATCTCCCACTGCCCATACCTACACATCCATGGGTGGACATCTCAATGGACTTTGTTCTAGGTCTGCCCAAGATCAACCACAAAGATGCAATCTTTGTAGTGGTGGACAGATTCTCCAAGATGGCACACTTCATTCCATGTGCCAATGTCAATGATGCCACACAAACAGCTGAGCTGTTCTTCAGGGAGATAGTACGGCTTCATGGAGTGCCAAGGACCATCGTATCAGACAGGGACACCAAGTTCTTCAGCCATTTCTGGAGGACCCTTTGGAGAAAGCTAGGCACGAAGCTACTCTTCTCTACCACCTGCCATCCTCAAACCGATGGCAAACTGAAGTTGTCAACAGGACACTATCAACTCTTCTCAGGACTACACTAGGGAAGAACCTAAAGACTTGGGTGGAGTGCCTGCCATTCATAGAGTTCGCTTACAACCGAGCCGTGCACTCAGCAACCAAGAAGACACCATTTGAAGTGGTATACGGCTTCAACCCTCTCACCCCATTGGAGCAAACACCACTACCACCAGCTGAGATGACCAACCTCAACGGAGCATCCAAGACAGAGTTCATAAGGAGGTTACACCAGAAGATAGCAGAAAACTTGGAGAAGAGGACCGGACAGTACATGACTCATGCCAACAAGGGAAGAAAGGAGGTGATCTTTCAACCAGGCGATTGGGTGTGGCTACACCTACGGCAGGAGAGGTTCCCAAACCTAAGGAGTTCCAAGCTAGCACCAAGAGGAGATGGACCATTCAGAGTGCTCGAGAGGATCAACAACAACGCCTACCGGATCGAGCTTCCAGGTGAGTTTAATGTGTCCAATACGTTCAATGTTACTGACTTGGCCCCTTTCCATGCAGATGAACCAGTTTTGAGGACAAAACCTACTGAAGAGGGAGGGAATGATGAGGACATCAGGTCGTACATCCAGCCAGGAGACCAGACTGGCCGACCAGGAAGCTTGCCCGAGACAGCCGGGCCATCTGGCACGCCTGCCGGTCCAAGCAGTACCGCCGGACCCTCGACCAATAGGACCAGAGCAACCAGCATTGCCGGCGGAGAGGCCCAAGCTTCTGGCACACTTGGTGGGGACGTGGATGACACCGCCGGTCCCCTTGGTGATGCCACCAACTCCGGGATCCACTTGGCCAGTCCTGAAGGCATTCCTTCCAGTACCTCGCACAGTCCAGCCGGTACAGCCGATCCAGCCGAGTGCACGAGCAATTCAGTTTCCACACAAGGAAACTCGGACTAGATAAGCTACCAGCTTCAGAACAAGCTCCTAGAGGAAGATCAGCTAAGGACAATGGGCCAGAAGAGCAAAGTAGAGTCCAAAGGCTTCTCAACAACACAAGGGACATCAGAGACTTGGGTTTTAGTGGCAAGAGAGGTCAGGGCCCAAAGTTTTTTAATCCTACTCCAAGTCGAAGACTAGGAGCAAGGCGCGTGCATGCCACAAGGATGGCCACCTTCCATTTCTTGGCCATGAGGTAAGATAAGGTAAGTTTCAATTCGAATATATGCCTCTTTCTGTTTTGGAGGGTAGGATCTAGAATATTTACTTTTATTGAGTCAAAGATATTTTAGGAATATGTCCTTTTTCGATTATACATTTTTGTATCTTTTCCTTTGTGCAGTTTTGTAATTTTTCCTTTTCTTATTTGGGTCGACCCTAGAAAGTCAAGCTGTCGAGCATATTAATAAGGCTCCTTCCAGCATTGTAGTTCGACAACCTTTTTGATATTAATAAAGATAGAACTTTTTCCCAACAAGTTTTCTCTCAAGAATCTTGTGCGCTTAGAATCTAGTTGAGACCAGCCCTCCTAGCTCTAAGTTTGTGATTTATCACGAGGTTCATCACCCCTCGTGTGGTTCACTTCACCCTTCCATCTTTTACCAACCAGAAAACCCCCATCCAGAAGCCTAAGGTTGAGTTTCTCATCTAATCTTCTACAAACAGCCCACGCGCATCCAAGCCTTGAATCGAGGCTTGTATCACTAATGGTGCAGAACTTTAACAAGATGTTAAAAAGGGTTGAAAAGGGACATAATCGCACTTTTAACAAATTTCAAAATACTGAAATGGACAGAACATGAAGCAAGTCATTCAGATTTGACAATGAAAAGTTTGGGAGAAAGAAAGAGCTACAATGGCATGGGTGTGAAGGTTTTGGTCATTTCAAGAATGAGTGTCCTTTGACTAAGATAAAGGAGATTCGTTGTTCTGAATGTAAGGGATTTGATCACTCTAGGAATGAGTGTCCAAGTGATCAGAAGCGCAAAGAGAAGTCTTTTCTTGTATTTAGTGACGATGAATCGGATAGTGAGGAGGATGAATCATTAATGCTAAACTTTGTGGCTTTTGCTTCTGTAAAAGAGAATAATTTAATGGATGGGGAATCAATGGAAGACAGTGATTCTGAAGATGAAGTAGAATTTGATGCTCAAGCTGAATATAAGAAATTGTATGACAATTGGGTAAACCTGAGTACCGAAAATCTGCAACGTTTAAGGGATAAAGTGTTTCTGAAAGCCAAGCTGAACATATTTGAATGGATGACAGCAATTCTATGTCCACCAAACCAAGGAAACAAGAGTTGATTATGATCAAGAATGAGGAGCAGAAACTCCTAGATCTTGAGAGGAATAAACGTCTAGAACTTGAAGAAAAGGTAGAGAGATTTACTACATTATGTACTCAGGCAGAAAAGAAAACAAATCACTGGAAAATTTGCTCAATGACAACTACAGGAACATCCGCACGCTTAATTCTAGATCACATAATCTTGAGAAAATTGTATCATTAGAACAACCACCAAAGGCAAATTGGGGATTAGGTTATCTTGGAAACATGCAATCAATGATGTCAGGTCAATCAATAATTTCAGGTGATGGGAATGGAGTTAAATTTTTCCTAGCTAGTGAAACTACTCAAGAAAACATACAGGAAAAGTCAGTTAGCATTGTAGGTCAACCAGATTTGGAGGTTCGATCATTTAACCCAAGAGGATGCTATCACTACGGTCGCCTTGGCCATAAAAAGAGGTTTTGTCGAGCACCGCATGCAAAGATCAGACAGGCCTGGAGTAGGTCAGAAGTGTATCCAGAACCCAGCAAATATGGAAAAGTATGGATCGTTAAAAATTATCCAAGAATGAGTTCTGTGTTACACACAAAAAGAGTTGTGTTACACTCCGACAATTCTATCAAGAAGGAGGGACAAACAAACTACAATGCTAGGTATACCTCATCAGAAGGAACTCGTTCAGACCTGTAGTACTTTGACAGTGGGTGTTCGCGTCATATGACTGGAAATCAAGACGCGTTGAAAGCCTATTCGGCTGTAAAGGGTGGTCGTGTAACATTTGGTGATGGTGGACAAGAGAAAATTTGAGGAGTTGGAAATATGGAAGAACCTGATCAACCTCAGTTGATGACTGTTTATTATGTTGAAGGGTTAAAGGCCAATATGATTAGTATAAGTCAATTTTGTGATGACGGGATGAAGGTTGTTTTCAGCCAAACTGATTGTCATGTTCTTGACAAATCCGGTAACCAAGTGCTCATGGGGATTAGGGCAGAAAGCAATTGCTATATGTGGAGTGCTCTGAATCAATGTATGTATGCAAGAGAATCACAATTGGATTCGTGGCATCGTAACTTGGTCATATGAATATGTATGGTCTCAGCAGGATTGTAAGTGCTGAAGTAGTTCGGGGAGTTCCAAAACTAGAACAAATAACCACTACAATATGTCAAGCATGCAGTGAGGGAAAGCAAATTAAGGTTCAACATAAATCAGTTGGTGAAATCCACACTCAACGAATTTTGGAGTTAGTGCACATGGATCTGATGGGACTTGTGCAAACAGAGAGTCTTACAGGACGCAAATATGTCTTTGTTCTTGTTGATGATTATTCAAGATATACATGGGTCATGTTTCTGCACGAAAAATCAGAAGTTGTAGAGAATTTCAAAATTTGGGCACTTCAACTCAAAACAGAAAATAGAGAAATAGTGCAGATACGCAATGATCATAGGGGAGAATTTCAAAATGAGACATTAGAAATCTTTTGTCGAAATCAGGGAATTAAGCATCAATACTCTGCTGCAAGAACACCTCAATAAAATAGAATTGTGGAATATAAGAATAGAACCTTGCAGGAACTGGCACGAGCAATGATACATGGGAACGATGTCTCCCCAAGATTCTAGGCTGAAGTTGTCAGCAGCGCGTGTTACATCATAAATCATGTGTATGTGAAGCCTGGAACCAAAACCACACCATACGAAATCTGGAAAGGTAGAACTCCTAATCTCAGTTAGTTTCATGTGTTTGGTTGTGTATGTTACATTCTCAGGGATTAGGAGGATCTTGGAAAATTCGACTCTAGGAGCGATGTAGGTATGTTTCTGGGTTATGCTACTAACAGTATGGCTTTTCGGTGTTATAACAGTAGAACCAGGACTGTTGCAGATTTTTTGAATGTTATTTTTGATGATACAATGAGTTTCAACAGTGAGGAAGCTGTCCGTAAAGATGTGTCCTTGGAGATAGACTCGCCTCATTGTGTTACACAGACACCAGTAGGTGATGAAATTGATGATCACTTGAGGAATGACAGCAAAAATATCATTGATCTATGTATAAAAAAGGTACAGGTTCACCGCAATCACTCCCATAATGACATCATAGGAGATGTATTTGATCCTAGACAAACGTGCTACAAGGAAATCAATTTCAGGGAAATGGTTAAGCTGGCTTGTTTCATATCACATAGTGAACCGAAAGATGTTGGAGAACCATTTCGGGATGAGTTCTGGGTTAAGGCTATGTATGAAGAATTTGAACAGTTTGATTGTCTTGATATGTTGGACCTATTCAAGCGACCATCTAAGGTGAACATTGTGGGAACTAAATGGGTGTTTAAGAACAAGATTTATTAGGATGGCAATGTTACTCGGAATAAAGCACAACTGGTCGCACAAGGGTATTCCTAGATCGAAGAGATTGACTTTGATGAAACGTTTGCTCATGTTGTACGCCTTGAATCGATACGCCTACTTCTTGGTATAGCATGTCAGTTGGATATCACACTCTTTCAACTGGATGTCAAGAGTGCCTTCCTCAACGGACTTTTGCAGGAGGAAGTGTATGTTATTCAACCTAAAGGCTTTGAGAATCTATCATTCCCTGACTATGTATACAAGTTGAAACATGCTTTATATGGGTCAAAACAAGCCCCTCGGGATTGGTATGATCGACTCACAGCATTTTGACTTGACAGAGGATTTACTCGTGGAAATGTTGACAAAACTTTGTTCATTCAACGAGATTCACAACGCATTCTCATTGTTCAGATATATGTCGATGACATCATTTTTGATGGTACCTCAATGTATCTTGTGTCACACTTCGTCCAGAATATGACAAAGGAGTTTGAGATGAGTCTTGTTGGTGAGCTGAATTACTTCTTAGGTCTTCAAATCAAACAGATTGAGTTTGGTATAACAGTTTTTCAGTGTACTTATGACAAAAATTTGATCAAACGATTCGACATGCAAACGAGTAAGACTTCCAAGACTCCGATGAGTACAACCAACAAACTATCACGTGATGAGCAAGCCCAAAAGGTTGATGAACGTCTGTACAGAGGGTTGATTGGGAGTTTGTTGTATCTTACAACAAGCAGACCTGATTTGTGTTTCAGTGTGAGAGTATGTGCACGCTACCAAGCCTGTCCTCGTGTATCTCACATGTTGGTAGTCAAGAGAATCATAAAATATGTCAAAGGTACCATAGACTATGGCCTCACTTTTTCTAAGGATACTAACTTGAATGTTGCAGGATATTGTGTTACACTTCGTCTAGAGTATGACAAAAGAGTTTGAGATGAGTCTTGTTGGTGAGCTGAATTACTTCTTAGGTTTTCAAATCAAACAGAATGATTCTGGTATAATAGTTTTTCAGAGTATTTATACCAGAAATTTGATCAAGTGATTCGACATACAAACGAGTAAGACTTCCAAGACTCCGATGAGTACAACCAACAAACTATCACGTGATGAGCAAGGCCAAAAGGTTGATGAACGTTTGTACAGAGGGATAATTGGGAGTCTGTTGTATCTTACAGCAAGCAGACTTAATTTGTGTTTTAGTGTGGGAGTGTGTGCATGCTACCAAGCATGTCCTCGTGTATCTCACATGTTGGCAGTCAAGAAAATCATAAAATATGTCAAAGGTACCATAGACTATGGCCTCACTTTTTCTAAGGATACTAACTTGAATCTTGCAGGATATTTTGACGCGGATTGGGCTGGAAGGTTAGATGATCGGAAGAGTACCTCGGGAGGATGCCTCTTTCTTGGTAATAATCTTATATCTTGGCATAGTAAAAAACAAAATTGTGTGTCGTTGTCTACTACAGAGGCTGAATATATTGCTTTGGGAAGTTGTTGTACACAATTACTCTAGATGGATCAAATGCTAGCTGATTATAATATGGTTGCTCACCCTTACATGTTTATCGTGATAATAAAAGTGCCATTGATATTTCAAAGAATCTGGTTCAACACTCTCGCACCAAACATGTTGAGATACATCATCACTTTGTTCGACAATTGGTGGACGACAAGCGTGTGCTCATTCAACATGTTGTCTCAAAAAATTAGTTAGCTGACATTTTTACTAAGGCCCTTGATCTTAATTGTTTTGTGTTCTTGCGCAAGGCACTTGGTGTTTCCGAATAGTGACCTCCTGCTACGCATCATGGAGTTTGGTTTTAGGTTTTTCTTACTTCTTGATAAATGTATTTGCTATAAAACCTTTTGTTGGCACGTCTTTGCAGAGAAAGAGCTACTTGTCATGGTTGTCTAAAAATAGGCTTCGTGTCACATTGTGACTCACGAGAATGTCACTCATATTGGCTTAGGATGCACCACATTCTAATCTGAGCTTGATCACTGTCAGGATGGGCGTACTCATCTATTGTGCACACTCACCTGTTTGGTGCACATGTCGGCGTGTGTTACACATTGTTGTTTCCTCTGTATAAGAAAAAAGAATATTGAATGAGAGGAGAAACATTTGTGGGGGAGGAGAAACATTTGTGGGGGAGGAGTAACAAAAAAAAGGAGGAGTTTGAAAAAAATTGAGGAAGGAATGTGTGGTGTGTCGAAGTAGCATCGTGTGCAACATAAGCAACCAAAATGATGGATATTCGTTCTAGACTAAGTTGCCACCACACCTTAGGCTGGTTTCAATCACTGTCCTAATTGGGCAAAGATAATCTATGTTTTTCAATGTGTTTGGAATGCGGTTGCAACCACAATCCATGCTAAACAAACATGGGACATGTGCATTTTTTGTAATTGGTTGTATTCATCGATAATGAGAATAAGTATGTTCTATTTAAGAGAAAAATGACTAGATGCCTTGAAGATGGTCATGACAATGTGCAGACTACTCTGTAGAGATTATGATGTGTGACAGCTACTTGGCTGAGAAATAGCTACCATCATGTGTTGGTAAGTTGCATCGTTTTTTTTTGTTTTCTTTAAAATGCTGTGAAAAATATGTGGGGCCAAACTACTAGTGTGTGGAAGGATCTGGATTTCTGAGATCAGTAGGTGTCATGCATCTGATTTCTGTTTGGGGGCAATTGTTGGTGTGTAACACAGTCTTTACTTCTATGTCACACAAGTCTTGTGTTACATAATACTTGAGTTGTGTAACACAAAAATTATAATTGGTACAATCAGGTTTAACTCAAAAATCGATTTGTCCCACACCTATATATATACACTTTTAATATTTTTTTAGTGTGTAGCAAACTCTAGTTGCCGTCTCCCACTCGTGATGCCCTCCACCCACTTGAAATCAAGGAAACTAATGGCAGATGCTATGAAATCGAGCCACGACCCATATTCTTATGTTTATCTGACTATGCACACAAGCAAGGGGAGATTATGGCACAAGTGTTGGACATGTTCAATCATCTGACTGTGATGAGTAGATGTGAAAAGGAAGGAGAAGGCAGAAAGCAGTTCTTTTGTTTATTGTGATGTCACATTCAGATAAACAGGGGGAGATTGTACAAGTATGGAAAGTGGAGCTGGATTGAAAAAAGGAAGTTGGGATTTATGCAATAGTGAAGAAAATGGAAAGAAGATATATTCTTAAGATGCAAAGATCTCTGAGAATAGAAATCGCATATTAGGGCTTTTGGTGAAGCATATATATGCAGTCAAAGAGAGAAAAACCTCGTCACAGAAAGCTTGGAAGAGCTGGGTGAGAGAAAACCGAGTGTCACACAGCTGTTGTTGTGTCAGTGAGCTTTTGGGTAGATTTAGGAATTGGTCAATGACAAGATAGTGTTAATCTTGTGTCAATCTGATTAAACATAACTGTGAAAATTTGTTTAAATGATTCCAGCCCAAGGTGAGTGAAAAACGAGTATAACACAATTGTTGCTGTGTCAGCGAATTTATAGATAGTTTTTAGGAATTGGTGATTTGCAAGAGAATCTAATCTTGTGTCATTCTGATTAAACAGAACTGTGGAAAATTTGTTTAAATGATTCTTATTTGAATAAAGTATTATTTTGTGATGAAACATCTCTCTATTGATTCTAGTTCATTAGTATTCTGGTTTTTCAACTTCATGAGTTTCAATCATAGTGCACCACATGTGCAACATACACCTATACAACTCTCCACTGTTGCACCACCTGTGAAACAATCATCTATGTACCTTTATGCTAACAACTCCTTTAACAAATTCTATGAGCTTTTGAAAGGACAAAAGTGACTCAAACTAATTTTACACAATGTATCTTGGTATCATTTAGTTTTAGAGTAGCCGAGCTTTGGACAGGAATATTGTTAGAAAAAGGATAAAGATGTTGAAGATATGCCATTAATTTATCTGTTTAATTTACAATGATTCTATTACCATAAAGAAAAATAGAAAATGAAGGAGATATTGTTAGACTAACATATAAAATGAGTTTACACATGATTTATAGATTCTTAAGAACAATCTAGAGTACTAAAGCTATTTTTATCCATAAGTACAATTGTACATATCATCTAGCCATTGCATAAAGATAAGGGAGGTTCAAATCTATTTTGTTGCATAAGCATTCTTGGTTTGTTAATCAGATTATAAAGAACAATCTTACTGCTAATCAACGGACCAAGCGAATAGTAGGCAATGGGAAGCAAACCAGGTTCTGGACTGATAATTGGAGCCCGTTTGGTTGCCTGAAAATTTTCCTCCATGCTTGGGATCATTGTATGGATATTCTCCCGCGGGCAACCGTGTCTGACTTGTATTTCGAAGGGGTTTGGTCTCTTCTTAATGCCCGTTCTGATAATCAGATAACTATCCTAGCCTATCTATCCACTTTGACATTAAAAACTAATGTAGATGATTCTTACAAGTGGGAAGTGAATGGTGTGCATTGCAAAAAATTCTTCACTGGAGGTTTTTATAGTGTCTTCGAGGAGATATTCAGGTTGTGCCATGGTATACAGTGGTATGGCAAGGGAGGGGTATTCCAAAACAGAACTTTATCACGTGGCTTATTATACTTGATCGGTCCTTAACTAAATCTCGAATTTTGAGTTGGGACTCATTACTGATCCAAAATGCCTTTTTTGTAATTCTGCTCCTGAAATTCGAGAATATTTGCTTTTCGATTGCTCTTTCAGCTGGTCTATATGGGAGTATATTGGGCAGAGATACAATCTTACACCAACTAGGAGCTGGATATCCACGCTAGCCTATATGCAACAATTGAGATGTTCGATATTTGCAAACATTTTGAAACTTATTGCTTGGAAATCGTCAATTTATCAGATATGGGCGAAAAGAAATGCCCGCTTGCATCGTCATCATTACTCATCTCCTAGCACGACTATCTCTACTATCGACATTTTAATCTGGAATAAATGCTCTAGTTTTCGTGATGATGATTCTACCAGGACTTCAGAAATGCTCCAACTTTGGCTATCAACGAAAATTCGAGAAGGGTCTCGTGTTTCTTAGATGTCGTGCAATGTGGTTCAAATCTTTCATATATATTATGTTAAAAAATTTCAACTTTCTAATGGTTTATTAATTATGGATAATTCTATATTATCAACATTAATCTGAGATGGGCATGTAACCGATTTAGTTTTTTCTTTATGATTTTATAATACGAAAACCTATTATCAAATCTGTTTTGTTACTGTAGTCTCTCAATCATGTGCTTTCTCGATTTGTCTTGTTCTATTTTTTGAGAATGGGATTGTCGATTGGGCTTTTCTCGTCTAGAGTGAGGCGGATTTTTTTTTGGTCGAAGCCCATTCTAAAGGGTTGTTCTGTTCCATGCTCGTTACTCACACTTAAAGTTTCATATTAAACACTTTCTTTTATTTTTTTAATTTTGTAAATTCTTTATTAATAATAGCGGATATAATAAATTTTATGTATTCCAAAGTTTCTAACATTAACTATCCACATGTAAAATATCACACTTTGGTGATGAGCTGATATTTTCTTCTGACAAAAATAGTAAGTGTTTTGTTTTCTTTTGGAAAACACAATAATATCCAAATAAGACAGAATCTTATTAAAGCGGTGAGTATGAAATAATCTCAATATAAAAGTCCCCACTTTTTTGATCCTAGTCCATTCCTTTCAACATTTTCAAGACTTTCAAGAATTCACTTTTTGAGAAATTAGCATATTTTGAGAATTTAATTGAGTATATAGCACATAAAAGATCTATTCGATATACTGTTGAATAATAGAAATAGAGATTTTATTATTATATTGATTTTATTAACCTTATAAATTTTATAAAAGAAGAAAAAAAAATGAGAAAAAATTATCCTTTTACAAATGCACAACATACATATATATTTATAAAAGAAGTTACCGACTTACTGAAGTCGGCAAAAATAAATGATCAAAACTTTCCTGTTTTGTTGATTTTCTCAACACTCCCACTTGATTATTTATTATTATAAAAATATTACGTACTGTCTCGTTAAAAAGCATATCATGTAAAAACCTAATGGGATAAAAATTATAATAAGGGAAAAATAGTACAGATACGCAATCTCCCCCTCGAAAATATAGATATGTTTCCCTAAATCTCGAAGATGACGCATTCCAATATTCTGAACATGCTTTCTGAACATTGTTGTAGGAAGCGCCTTTGTAAACAAATCTGCTGCATTATCACTTGAAAGAATGTATTCGATGTCAAGTTCTTGATTTTTCTCAAGTTCTTGGATATAGGAGAAGAATCTTGGAGGAATATGTTTTGTACGGTCACTCTTGATATAACCTTCTTTGATTTGGGTGACACATGCAGCATTATCTTCGAATAATTTTGTTCTCCTTATTGTTGATTAATCCACTTGCTCCTTCTATATGTTGAGTCATAGATTGGAGCCATACACATTCTCTGCAAGCTTTATGAAGGACAATGATTTCGGCATAGTTTGAAGAAGTGTCAACCAAAGTTTGTTTTTGAGATCGCCACGAGATCGTAGTTCCACCAAGTTTGAAAACATAACCAGTTTGGGACCGAGCTTTGTGTGGATCCGATAATACCCAGCATCTGCAAAACCAACTAAACCAAACTCGGGGTTTTTAGAATAAAATAATCTCAAATCAATCGTATCTTGGAGATAACGAAAATATATTTTATTCCACTCCAATGTCTTCATGTAGGTGATGAACTATATCTCGCAAGTAAATTTGTAGAAAATATTATATCAGGTCGAGTGCAATTTGTGAGATAAATAAGTCCACCAATAGCACTCATATACGGTACTTCAGGACCTAATATATCTTCGTTATCTTCACAAGGTCTAAATAGATCCTTGTTTATATTAAGCGATCAATTAACCATTGGAATACTCAAAGGATTCGCTTTATCCATATTAAATCGTTTTAATATCCTTTTCGTATAATTTGATTGATGCACAAATATCCCATCTTGGAAATACTCAATTTGGAGTCCTAGACAAAATTTTGTCTTTCCAAGATCTTTCATTTCAAATTCTTCTTTCATATGAGTTCTTGCATTATCAATTTCGTTTTGAGTTTCAATTATTCAGGTCATCTACATAAACAACAATTATCACAAAGTCTGATGGGGATTTATTTATAAATACGCAAGGGTATATCACATTGTTAATATATCCCTTTTTCAACAGATATTCACTTAAGCGGTTATACCACATGTGTCCGGATTGTTTTAACCCATATAATGATCGCTGTAATTTGATTGAATATAGTTCTTTGGGTCCTCTAGAGATCTTTAATCCTTCTGGGATCTTGAATCCTTCTGGGATTCTCATGTATATATCATTATCAAGGGTTCCAAACAGATATGCAGTTACGACATCCATAAGGTGTATTTCTAACATTTTGGATGATGATAAACTCATTAAATATCTAAATGTAATTGCATCCATGACCAGAGAATATGTTTCTTCATAATCTATTCCCGACCTTTGAGAAAATCCTTGTGCAACAAGACAGGCTTTATATCTAGTGACCTCGTTTTTCTTATTTCTTTTTCTTACAAAAACCCACTTTCACCCAACTGACACTACATCTTCAGGTGTAATGACAATGGATCTGAAGACATTTCTTTTTTGTAAAGAGAATAATTCATTTCTCATGTTATACACATTGGATATGTGTCATCATTTTCATTTTCAATTTCTTTGGATACATAAAAGGAGAATATTCCATCAATATCTTCTATTTCATTTCTAACCCATAATTTTTTATTTTGGGTTTAATTTATTGAAATCTCATATTTTTCTGTATCGCATTCGTCTTCAGGACAAATTTCTTTTTTGGGATCTTCGAAAACCCGTTTGCATATGTCTTCTGGACATTCTTTTTGAATTGGTTCCTCTATAATCTTTCACGAATATTTTGAAGATGTTCTTCCTGAACCTTTTCATTTTGTTCTCCCAAATACTTTTTTTACGGAGATTTTTATCTTTTGAGCCTATCGGTCTCCTTCTCTTTAACTGAACTCTAGGTTCATTTATTTTATCGCCATCAATATGTTCTATAGGAACATTAATTCTTGATGGAGCATTCACAGCGGGTATATATGATTTTGTCACTCTTTTTGTATCTGTGAATGCATCTGACAATTGATTTGCAATATTTTGCAAATGTATAATTTTCTTAACTTCCATTTCATATTGTTTTGTGGGAAGATCAAAATATAACAAAGATGACGTACACGATTTAATATCTTCTTGTACTTGTTTAATTCCTACCCCTCACGTAAGAAATTCATTTTCATCAAAATGACAATCGGCAAATTGTGTCGTAAACATGTCACCAGTTCACGGTTCAAGATACCAAATAATACTTGGTGATGTAAATCCAATATATATTCCTAATCTTCTCTATGACTCCATCTTTGTTCTTTGTGGTGAGGCTATAGGAACATAAATCGCACACCCAAAAACTCGGAGATGAGATACATCGGGCTTCTGGTCAGATGTTAATTATAATGGGGAATATTCATGATATGCACTTGATTTTATCTGGACCAATGCTGCCGCATGCAATATAACATGACCCCATACTGAAATTGGGAGATTTGTTCTCAAAATTAACGGTCTAGCAATGAGTTGTAACAATTTAATCAAAGCTTCAGCCATGCCATTTTGTGTATGAACATGCGAAACCAGATGTTCAACATCGATTATGAGAGCCATACAATAATCGTTAAAGGCTTGTGACGTAAATTCACCAGCGTTGTCAAGTCTTACTTTTTTTATAGTATAATCAAGGATTTGTGCTCTTAGCCTGATTATTTGGGCAATGAATCTTGCGAAAGCCATATTTCGTGTGGTTAACAAACACACATGTGACCATCTACTAGACGCGTCAATTAAAACTATAAAGTATTGAAATGGTCCACATGGTGGGTGAATAGGCCCACATATATCACAATGTATTATTTCTAAGAATACTGGAGATTCATTACCAATTTTGGCTGGTGATGGCTGAGTAATAAGTTTTCCTTGAGAACATGCTTTACACGAAAACTCGCATGATTGAAAAATTTTCTGGTTTTTCAATGGGTGGCCATTAGAATTTTGCATTATTTTTCTCATCATGACTGATCCAGGATGTCCTAGTCTTTCATGCCACACTTTGAATGTACTCGTAAACTTCTGGTTTACCATAATATACGATTCAATTATATTTATTTTTGTGTAATATAATCCAGAGGACATCATTGGTAATTCTTCCAATATTTGTTTCTGCTCCCATGTAATGCAAATATATTCAATGTTATTTTTGCTCATTGTCTCTATGTGATATCCATTTGTACGGATGTCTTTGAAACTTAATAAGTTTCTATGAGACTTGGGGGAATATAAAGCATCATTTATTTCAAATTTTGTTCCCATTGGCATTGAAAAGCTAGCTCTTCTGGAGCCTATGATAATATTTGCATTACCCGATATTGTATTTACGCTTCTGGTGGAATCTTTCATTTTGAGGTAGGAGAAAAACTTTTTATCTTTAAGTATTGTATGCGTTGTAGCACTGTCTGCTAGGCATATATCTCCATTCTCACTCTCAAAACGATATATTTTCTGGATTAAAATATTGATAAAGATGTATTAATAAATGTTAAACACACATATTTCAAAATCAACTTATATTATAAAACTATTTTACATTAAGTAATTAAAGTTCAAACTTACATATATTTTTAAAAAGACATTAAGTTTTATTTTTGTTCGTAAGGAAACTAAATACAACTTTATATATATAACATTAAACTTAATTATCTTGTTCTTTGGTATTCTCGAAATCAACCAGAAAATCAGCAACATCGAGATATGCATTTCCATCGAAAGAAAGTCCGGGTTCATCCGAGATAAAGTTGGTTTCACTTTCTTTTTCTTTTTGTTTCTGTGATTCTTGATACAGATTAGCCAAATGTTTTGGTGTACGACAGGTACGAGACCAATGACCTTTCATGCCACATCTGTAACAAACATTTTCATATTGTATATTTTGGCGTACAACAGGTACGCAACCAACTTCATTTTCGTGGACTTTATTCTTTCTCCCGAATTTGAATTCATTCGAACGAAAACCTCTTCCTTTTCCTCGTCCACGTCCACCTCCTCGTCCACGTCCACGACCATGACTATGGCTTCGACCACGTCCATGTCCTTGCCTATTATTGTAACTGGATGATGCAACATTCACTTCTGGGAATGGAGCTGATCCAGTGGGACGAGATCGATGGTTCATCATCACAAGTTCATTATTTTGTTCAACAACAAGGAGAACTTGCATTAACTCCGAATAACGAGTATATCCCTTTGCTCGATATTGTTGTTGCAGGATTACATTTTCAAGGTGAAATGTTTGGAGAGTTTTTTCAATCATATCATAATCACTTACTTTTTCTCCACACAATATCATCTTAGAAGTGATTCCGAACAACACGAAATTATATTCACTTACACTTTTATAATCCTGAAATCGGAGGTTTAACCACTCATGTTTAGCTTTTGGTAAGATCACATATTTGTGGTGATCAAACCTATCTTTGAGTGATTGCCAAAGATCTGCAAGATCTTCTTTTGTGATATATTCATCTTTCAAACCCTCATGGATATGGTGGCATAAAAATATCATGGCTTTTGCTTTTTTTTTCATTGGATGTTGTTTCCAACCTATCGATGGTGCCAAGAAGGTTTTTTGCCTTTAAATGCATTTTTGCAGCTACTGCCCATGTCATGTAACTTTTTCCACATATATCAAGAGCATCAATCTCGAGTTTTGCCAAATTTGACATTATAACTATACACATAATAAAACAATGTTTTAAACATCAGTTTTGTAAAAATCATTTTATAATTATTTTTAATAAATAATCATGATAAAATTTTGGGTATACATTTTAATTTTTTATTATTATTATTATTATTATTATTATTATTATTATTCTTATTATTATATATATATATTAATAAATATGTATAATGAGTTTTAAAAATTTAAACATAATGATGACATAAATTAATTTATGATAAAATTGTAAAATATTACTGAATATAATAACACATAAATTAAAATAATTTTAGTAGTCATGGCCTACCATAATGAGGAGGCAGCGTCTACCATATAATATTCAGGAGGTAAAGCCTACCATATAATATTTAGAAAGCAGAGTCTACTATATAATATTTAGAAGGTAGAGCCTACCATATAATATTCAAGAGGCAAAACTTATCATATAATATTTAAAAGACAAAGCCTACCATATAATATTCACATGTATTAATAAAACATAATTTTACCTTATTTTAGGATCTCATCTAGATAGTAGAAATATTCGTGCGGATAACGTGTTGAATAATAATAGAAAGATAGAGATTGTATTATTATATTGATTTTATTAGCCTTATAAATTTTACAAAAAAAAAAGAGAAGAAGGATAGAAAAAA